>VXBZ01012526.1:818414-1115914 GCA_013399135.1 Heliornis fulica | reverse complement strand
GGGTTTGGGAGTCCAAATGGAGAAGTTGTCCTTGGAGCAACTGGAGTATTGCTGCTGTGCAGGTCACCAAGAGGAATTTTCAAGCTCCACGTGATGTGGCTGTGCTGATTAGTTCACTGTGGTCAGAGATTTTGCTTCCAGGGACTACTCTAGAAATCTTAAAGCAATTCAAGTGTAAGTACAAGGCATAGCAAGAGAATGCAAAGAGAAAGAACATACCAAACTTGTTAACGACATTTCTCTCCTTGTCTGTGCAGCAGAGGTTAAACCCATCTCCATTCCTATCCATTCCTATGCACTTTCCTGAATATATGTAAAGAGGAGGAAAAAAAAATAGCATATCACTAATGCAGCTAATTCTCAGTGTCTTGAAGCAATTGACACAAGTACATGAATTAACTCATCACTTTGTATCACTTGAGGCAAATGTTCTATTTGGAGTACCTCTTGGTAAGAATAAGCAATTTAAGATCCATTAGTTTTTGGAATATTCTGCTTCATTACAGCCACAGTCATCCCTACACATAAATGAGTGGAGGAAAGAAGCTATCAACCCCTTGGTTGTACTAGATAAACTTGAAAACTCTTTATATTGCAGAGTACTGTAAGAAGGTTTTAATTTAAATACAAGAGAGGCCTTAGGTTTCCAAAAGAGGGTTCTACCTTGTAATGAAGCTTCTCATAGCTTTCTTAAGTTTGAAAATGTCAATGTGGGTTGAGAGGGAGAGAGCAATTCTGGTGGACAGAGCCTAAGTTTTTACTCCCACTCTAGGGTAGTTTTGCTAAACACTGTGTCTGTGTTCCATTCTGCTTCTTGTCCACCAAAATTCATCCTCCTTTATAATGTCCACAGTGCTTAAGATTATAATTTTACAAATTAATAAATACCCATCCTTTGTTTTCATTTGGAATTTCGAAAATATTCAGGGCGCCCTTGCCCTGGGCTTGACCTGAAGGACTTTAAGATCAAATCACCTACTTTCATTTATGATGCTGTGTTCTTTTATGGTAAGTATTATAAATAACATAAATAGAGTGATTTCAGATTTTAATTAGGCTTGTGACACTTCAATACTTCACTAAACAAAAGATACATCACAATGATTTGTTCAACATTTATGGTGACAGAACAAGGATGGATCCTTGAAAAATGAACATTCTTTTTCTCCTCAGTTCAGTCATGTTCAAGTCTCAAGAAGTCCCTCAACTTAAAAAAGCTATTTTTGTCTAAGCAGTGAAGATAGGGATGTTACAGGGGTCACACGGATTTCTGCAAAAAAAAAGTCCTTTCACCGTGGTGCCTAATCTAGTCTTATGTCTTTTCCAAATGTCGCTAAACACTTCCAGGACCACAGGCGTTACGATTCATACGAAGCTGGAGTGGCTGCAGGTAATGGCTGTTCGCTGAACGAGAGATGGAAGAATGAATAGTTGGACCCTGGCTAACACAAAGTACAACCTACCTTTCACTCTTCCCTAGGGGGGCAGCCCAACTTTTCCTGAGGTGACTGACTAAAATTCAGCAAAGTAATTGATTTAAATGCAACAAGGTACCAAAGTGTGTCCATGTTGACAACACGATGCTACTGGAAGGAATGTACTAGGTGACCGTTGCCGTACAATGTTCTTCCCTTGGAAGAAAAATCACTTCCTGCTTTACACAATCTACACCCATGTTTTGATGAGACCTTGTGTCCTGCTGAAAGAGCACCACAGTGCTGAGCTGAACTTACTGTTATGCTGGCTGACAGGCTTGTAGACAGGTATGGCAACAATAAAAGATGTCCTGACTATGCACATTAAGAGCATAAAAATGAGTATTCCAAGGCTACTGTATGTCCATCGTATGGCTTAGGTCAGGGTTAGATTAACTCTGAAATATCAAAAAAGTAGTTTCCATAATCAAATAAAGACACTGGACTCTGGTGCATCAGGATTAGTGTTCTGCAGCTGTAGGGGAGATATTTTATAATTAAGTGTGCACCCTCCAGCAGATCTCTGTTGGAGGTACCAGCAGTCTTTGGCAAAAAATGGTTTGAAATCAGCCTACCTTCCGGCTGAATAGCTCTGCTGGTGAGGAAGAAAAGCTGGTGTGTTTCTATGGCTCCCACATAGTAAAAGCTCACTTACAGTATCTAAAAATGTGGACCTAATACATTTTTATTTTCTTGCTTTTAATTTCTCCGCAAGATGTATGATAGGAAAAAAAAGGGCTTTTATAAGAATGGTTTCAAAATTAACCATTAATTTTCTGCTCAAATGGATGTGATGGACACAAAGCAAAATGATCCTCAAATAACAGAGCAGAAGTCAGATGAAATCTGAAATTCCTACACTTTTTGCTTTTCTAGCTTACTGATCTGCACATAAATGCAATGGTGGGGTAGACCCCCATGTCAGGAACAAGACCTCTGCCAGTTAGATTGCAGAACACAGTTACAAAGACTGATGGCCTAAACTTTGAGGCAAGTTATCGTGGTTCAGCCTCAGCCAGTAACTGAGCACCATGCCACTGCTTGGTCACCCCTCCCCTGCAGTGGGATAGGGATGAGAATAGAAAAAATATGCATGGGTTGAGATAAAGACAGTTTAAAAGGATCACAAAGGAAGATTGATAATGATAATAATAGTGATACAGAAATGCAATTGCTCACCACCACTTGAAAAATCCCCCCAGTCTGATGTCCAGTCTGTTTTTGAGCACCTAGCTCCCCAACTGTATCTGGAGAATGATGATCTATGGTGGGGAACAACCCTTTGACTGGTCTGGGTCAGCTGTCCTGGCTGTGCTCTCCCAGCCTCTTGTGCACCTGGTAGGACCTGAGAAGCTGAAAAATTCTTGACAGCATAGGCACTACACCAAACAACTATAACCATCAGCGTGTTATCAACATTACTCTCATCCTAAATCCAAAACACAGCCCTGCACCAGGTACCAGAGAGAAAATTAACTTTATCCCAGCCAAAACCAGAACACAAGCTAAGTAGGATCTTCCACCTGACTCATAAGTATTCCACATCAATATCTCTGATAAATGTCTAAAGCTTTTGAACACAGAAATAATATCAAGGGTACTTCCCTCATAGCCGAGTCAAGCTGTGACAACAGGTCCTGAAAGAGGATATTTTTGTAATACTTTACCTTGCCATCACCTTTTTTTTTCAGTGTCTAGTTGTTCCAGGAAGAGTAGCAAAGTCCTTTAATGTTGAATGTGTTTAAGGGCAGTTGGTTGTTTATTTCCCTGAAGCTACACAGTGCCTAATGTCTCCGCACTGAGGTGAGACTGAGGTTGGTGTCAGGCAAATTCCACAGAAACATTATTTTTAAAATAACTTCTAATGTGAGTTTATCCTGGCTGCTAGAAATGCTCTCCTTTTCCATCTCCACATCACCACACAGTCTGGCCAGTGATAGCTCAATTGAATTTGATAGCTCACATAGGTATAAATTTAATGAACTGTTAGCAAAAACTGGCTCATTACTGTGTCCTTGTGGTGGCCCAGTTCCACAAGCCTTCACTTTGGTCAGCCTGGGTCAGAGCCACCTGCTCCCCTCAGGTCACAGAGGAAGAGGAAGCTCCTCATCTGCACCTGCTCCATTTCCTACCAGTACTGCATTCCCACAGCTCTCAGCTCTTCCCACTGGCAAACTGTCCTGTAGTTGCAATCCTGCAGTCTGTGCTGCTGTTAGAAATAGGCTGTCAGGAAAAGCTACCAGGCAAGAGGCTCTTGCAGGCAACTCCTGGCATGAAGGGTGATGAGCAGGGCCACTGGCATGAGTACCACAGGCAGCAGAGCCACAGGTCCACACTCTGGGGGGGATAAGGCATCACAGCACCTGCCTTTGCCTTTCCTCCCCTTCCATCACACCACCATTTCCAGGTCCCAGGCACACTGTTGTGGCAAATTCCAAATGAAAAACTTCCCTTCGGTGGCATTTTGGCAGTTTCTTGGCTACAAACCTATGCAGTCTGTAGGCCTGAAATGAGGCTAATAAAGCAGTTTTCTATTCCTACAGCTCTTCCTTTAGACTCTCTCCAAACTCAAGTGGACCTTCTTACTTCATTGCTTCACACTCAGTTCAAATTTGAAAGAGATCTTGGCAACTCCGAGAGCCACGAAGCATTTCAAAGTGATTAATAAGACTGCACACTTACAGCAAAGGATGACTCCTGCAGGACTCTGCCTACCTTTCCTGCTAACATCAGAGAGCAATTCATCCAAGTAAAGTAGGTAACAAGTGAACTTTTTCTTATGCATTTATAACAAAGTCTAAACAACAGGAATAACAACAAAGTGCTTGATACACAGTATTGTCAGGGCAAAAGAGATTAAAAAACACTCTTTGAAAGAAAACAAACCTATTCATATTGTAAGTCCTCCACGCTGGTCTCCAAATCACGCTCCCAACTACTCGCATACATACAACATTACACTCTCCTGTTTCTTTCCCGTAATCTCTGCAGCCGCCTTGGTGACATGCACTCCTCCCACCCACTCTCATGCTGGAGAGCCCATCTCCCATACACCTCAGGGTCGCTGATACAGAGACCGCGCTTCTTCAGGCAAGCTCCTGGGGCTCTGGGTGTCGAGGTATCACAGCTAAATCTCACAGTTGCCTCTAGTGCTATAGCCCCAGCACTCCTGGAGCTGACTGCATGCCAGCCTGTGGTCCGGCAGAGTCCCGGGTGGTGTCACTGCTGCTGCCCAGGCACAGGAGGGGGATCTTGTTTTCTCACAGATGGCCCGCGTTTGCTGCATGCAGCCAAGGGACGTGTACCACTAAATGGCAGGCTGTTTGGCTGGAGGCTTTACAGGCTGGTACAACCTAATTGGCCTGGGTACTGCCACGCATCTGTACGCTGTTCCCAGGGATCACAAGGGCAGACCTCAGAAACAGGCCAACTATTCACGACTGTGACCAGCTACAGCTCTATTGACACGTTGCCTTTTCTACCTTTATGCTGTCAGCATCTTTAATCAGAAAACCCCACTGTTACTTTCTGCACTGCTTGTGTAGTGTTGGGGTTTTGTTTGTTGTTTTTTGTTTTTTTTTTTCTTTTATGCAAGAGTTAGGCATTTCTTAGCTGCAGTTATGAGAAATTATCTCCTTCACTTGTCTGTGCTTTTTCCAGCAACACAGTGTCAATAAAGTCTCTAGCCACTTGGCAATACTACTTGCAAAGCTCTCCCTTGTTTCCTCGGAGCAGAAAGCTGTCTGTGCTTGCAGTGGAAAAGACCATATGCTAAGAAATCCACTGTTGCTTTTGTGCCCCACACAGCATTTATCTTTCTTCCCTAAGGGAAGAGCAGTCACAAAAAGTCCCCTTACTTTGTGTTTGGAAGTGGAAGTATTTACTGTGATAGCAGCACTGCGTTACCCAAACAGGCCAGGAGACAAAGAACTCTGAGTGAGTCTAACTACTGAGGTAGAAACAGATTTACAAAAATATCTATATTTATTTATTTGTATATACATTTCTCATCCTTGTATCAGCCCTCCCTGCCCAACCCCCCCACCCCCGTAACCTGATATTCCTGCAAGTCTATTCCTTTGTTGCAGTTTGGTTTCACTTCCTGTCAAATTATCTCATTTTATTTAGCTTCACCTGTCAAAATACATGAGCTAATTCTCTTTGTGATGACCTGCCACTGGTTCTTAGTCTCCAGTAACAGGATGCAGCAACTGCCCGCCTATGAAGCCTGTGCCATGAAAATCACCTGGGCACCTTCACATATCCTAGACAGAGAAGACAGACCCAGACTGAAATGCCTCGACCAGCTTAGCTCTGCTCTCAAGCGCTGCCAAACAAGAAACCTCTGCTCACAAGCATACCCCTTCCATATCCTTCATCTCTGGGTTGCCAAACGTTCAATGTATAGGGTCTATCACAACGGACATGACAACTTACCTAAATTTCTCCCTCACTGTTTCTAAAAAGCCCTTTGGTGGAATGCCTGTAGGATTTTTTGGGGGGTAACATGACACCCTGGTGTTCTGAAATAATTTCCTATTCTGTGCATTGACTGTATACTACCTGACAAAAGGCAGCCGTGAAGGACAGAACTTGCTGTAATAGCCTGGTATTTATTCTTGTCATTTTTACTGCTGTGATGCTGGGTGTTACAATTTGTCTGACTTCTTCCCCAGCGTGCAGAGCTACGATACCTCCGTGCCACCTTGCAGCACAAAGGCCTTGGCTGGCTAGTCCGATGGCTGCCCAGTGAGTCATTACTTGCACTGGGAGGGGTGAAATGCAAATCCAGAATATCCTGGGTAAGCAGATGCCTCTTTCATCTCCCCTGCACAAGTATGTGAGTGAGAATTGGTGTTATACACGGCTGCGTTGATGCTGTTCAAAGTGGTGAGTTTTACCCTTAATGCTATACTGAGGGAACACATGTGGTGGCCAGTGATTGATTACCTTCACAAAGCTCATTTTCACTCAGCGGTGGTGAGTTTCAGAAGGATGATAATAAAGGATATCATTCCCTAAGTTCTCTCTCACATGTTGTCCACCATCCTGTGGAGACAAAAAAAGCCATTAACTCCTCTCACAGTTTTTTCCGTACTCTAGAAACAGTGACACTAAGTGGCAGGTACTGCATATTTACTGGTAGGAGCAAAAGTCCACAACGAGTCCCCTTCAACAACAAAAGCCAAGGACAAAACATCAATCAAAGATCCAGAAGAATGTAAGGAACTAAGACTATTCACAGCAACAAAGCTCTCACCAGGGATTCAGAACTTCCGCAGGACCATGGATGAACAGGAAGGTTGTGTCTACCTGCGAGCTGGAGCTTGCGTGCATGAAGAAACAGAATGGAGCTGGAGACTTTGGAGGGATACTTGACCGAGGTTGCAGGTGCAGGTTTCACAGCCTGAATAAGGGAAAAATAGATGGCACGTATTACTTGTTAAAATAAGAAATACTCCTCTTCGGGAGATTTTAGCTGAGATGCTTCCAAGCATGAAACCTTCTTAAAAAGGTCACAAACATATAGATTACCAGGGATCTGAGAGGGGTGAAGGTAATACCTGCCAGTGGAAGTTTGTCAGGAGTGCACCCATCCTTTATGGCAAAAGGCCCAGACAAGAAGTCCACAACAGCCAATGCAGGTGCATCCTCCTTTCTAAGGGTGTCAAATTTGCAGATTGCTCCTCCTCATCAGAGGCACCGACTGTGGAGGCAGTAGCGCTGGGTTAGGGCACTGTTATCTCTTGTCCTTCACCGCATCCGTGTAAGAAATGGCAGCTGCTCAACCCCCTGCCCCTGACGCATGCCTGAGCAGCACCTCACAGGGTGCACAGTGTCAGTAGGAAATTGAAGTAATGAGGCTCAATTAAGCAGCTCCCCATACAGTCATGGATGAACTTGTCCCAGCAAGAGTACCTAGATCCAGTGGCTCAGCAGGGTGGTTGCGTGATGTGCAGCTGGTTCAAAGCCATTTGTAGATTGCTGAATGTTCCTCCTCCCTGTGGGACACATTTGCCCTTTTGAGTACCACACACAGAGGGTGTAGCCAGGGAGGCCACAAAGACGGAAGATTTTAATTCTAACCCTTCCATTTTTTTACATGCCTGTTTACAAGAGTAAGAGTAGACACAGGGAGAAAAGGTCTCCATCTTCACAAAAATCGAGAGGACTTTGGCTGACATAACACTGGTTTGCTTCCACAATATTTGGGCACCGTTTAGCTTTTCCTCCTCTCATTAGTGCATGTGTAGCCCAACACTCACCTTCACTTAGAGTACCAGCACAAAATTTTGTGCCTTTTCTTCTTCCCGAGTGAGTCTACAGCAAGTGATTTACGTGATGTCCAGGATTTTTGCAGCCTTTTCCCAACAGTATATTCCTGCAGAAATACACAGATCTGAGAAGATAAACCATTTATTCCCATTAAGAGTACTTAGAGAGGAAAAAAAAAATCAATCCTGTTTAAATTTATTATCATTACATTTTGTTTTGTTGGGGTTGTTTTTTGTTGTCGGTGTTTTTTCCCCCCCGCACCAGGCCTTTTTTCTCCAGCTGCTTCCACATAAACTATGCTCCTAAACTTCCAGCCATGATGGAAATGGCAAGTCAGCTTCTGGGGGCTCTGAGGTGAAACCACAGACCCCACCTCCTTTCTTCAGGGAAGCAATGCTGCTGATGGCAGACCTTACACTTTTTGCCACACATGAGTCAGTCAGTTGACTTCTGCTGTGCAGGCACGAAAGGTTTACAGAACGGTGGGTCTGTAAGCTTGTACTTGGTAATTAGAGGAGCAGCACTGTTCATTGCAGAACACTACTCAGCGGGACACCTGCCTGGCAAAGTGACCTGGGTGTGTGGTGGTGGGGGACTTTAGTATGGGTTTGAGCAGGAGGTGGCCCCCTCGCAAGGTGGGATTCAATGGGGGAGATGAGAAGACTAATTAATTCAAGGGTCCCAGGTATGGTGGGAAAGGTTTTTACTGACTGACAGTAAGACAATGTTTGCATAATTGCCCAAACATGCAACCTTTGAATATTAATAATATTGCTATTCTCCCAAACACACTTTGTTTTCAGGAGTGACCTGATAACAGCAGAAGCAAAACACTCAATTTCACAGTTACATCGAAACAAAAATAATTACAGAACTGCATGCAGAAATTAAAATCTATTACAGGCAATTTGCGCTAAGAAACTGAAAATCCCCTAGAGCTAGACAACTTCATAGAATCATAGAATGATTAGAGTTGGAAGGGACTACCTAGTCCAACCCCCCTGCAAGAAGCAGGGACACCCCCAACTAGATCAGGTTGCTCAGGGCCTCATCCAACCTGACCTTGAACAACTCCAGAGATGGGGCATCTGCCACCTCTCTGGGCAACCTGTTCCAGTGCTCCACAACTCTTACAGTAAAGAACTTTTTTCTAAAAAAGTTCAACCATTTCAGTTTTGTTTTGTTATGACTGAGTTGCTATCTCTGTTCTTTTGTTCTGTATCTTGTTCTGTATCTTGTCTGTATTTTGTTCTGTGGCTATCTCTGTATCTTTTGTTATCTCTGAGTTGCTATTTAGGCCTGAGATCTTTTCTTCATGTATTCTCTAATTCCATTCTTTTGCTGTCTTCTATCATGCCAGAGATAGTCTAGGTCCTGGATGACAGGGATGTTCAATTCATGGCATTTAAATGTAGCTACAACCATCTTTTTGATGTTCCTTATCATAAAAATTATTACATATTGAATCCCAACAAACTATGAACAGGTTTCTCATTTGAGTCTTATGCAGTATCCACCAGAGTCAAATGGGATAACTTTCCATGAACCTGGCAAACACTGACAGAAATAAAACAGTAACAAAAAAGCACTTGTAGGAAAACCCTTGTAAAAATTACAGAAATGCAAGAATCTCTTTGACTTAAGACACTCAACCCCTGAATTACCGAGGAACCTATTCGTCAGCTTTCAGCCTTTCTGACAATCCCACACAGAGAAAAAGCAGTTTCTTTTCTCCTTTCTAACCATATTTTGAGCTGCCTTGAAAATCATAACTTATCTTTCCATACACTTATTGCCTCCAAAAAGAGCAACACAGCAAATGGCCAGACAAGCCACTGTTAAGGCACTGGTCGGGCAGGGTGTGTGTGTTGATGATGTCAACTTCAGGTGTTCCTTAATTTTTTTTCATTTACCGTGATGGTCTATAGAGTTTTTGTCACCCGTGCAGAGAAACCAGACCACCCAGGCCAGCCTATCCCTTTTTAACTGACGCTATTTGACCACAGTTTGTCAGCAGAGTGTTTCTGAAAGGGGAACGGAGCATTTGTTCTGATACCATAAGTGGGAAAGGAAACCTGGGTACCAGAATACAGCGTCTGCCCTCTTTAGCAAGTAGTTGGAGCACCATGACGGCACTACCAAGTCCTGAGAGAGTGGTGCCAAGCTGTCCATCAGACAGCAGAGAAGAATCTGACTGTGACTTAGAGGTGAATGGAGTGAGACACAGAATATTTGCCTGATGTCCTGAGGAATCAGGGAAGGTGACTACTGTAATTTGTGGCTCTGCATAGCAACCTCCTTGGCTACGTGCAGTTCTCTCTGATACCGATGTGGCCCCAGTTAATGGACTTCTCTTGATGGGAGCAAGGGCAGAACTGCCCTGTCCTTGGCTTTGTGGCTGAAGGCCAGTCTGCAGATACCACTTATGCCATCAACAACACTGGAGGGGAAAAAGTTACGGTAGGTCTGACCTAGAGCTTAGTACAAGATACGCCGTCAGTTGGCCACTTGACTTGGTTGCGCTCCCAATCATTTAGTAGGAAATGAGGGGCAGAAAGTACTTAGCAATGAATCCTAGTGGGTTTTTCTCTCCTCCTCCTGATTTCCGCCCCCCCCCCGCCCTTAATTTCATAGCTTTGCTGCCAAAGGCAGAGGAGAGGGAAAAAAAAACCAAATAAAACCCAAAACTGTGCAAGTTTAAAAAAATCCACATTTTTGTTGATTTGCACCAAATTCCCAATTCATACCTTTCCAGATGGATTGTTTTTATAGCACACACACCATAATCTAGAACCATCCTACAGTTTTCTCTCCTCACAGGTTGGATATTTAAATGCACAACCATTTATACTTTCAAGGATTCAAATCTGCAGTTTCAAAGTGGAAATATGCCAATCACGTAGGCCATCTGGCTGAATTCATTGTTAGGAAGTCGTAAATAAGGATGACATGGGGTCACTTAATGGAATGGCACTGACATTTCATCCATGGTTTATTACCATCCTCTGGTCCAAGCTGGAGTGAGCTGATGGTCTCAGCTTCATTTTCAGTGGACAAACTGTCTCTGCCAGTTTCCCTCTCCATACTGTAAGGAATACATATACTACAGAAATCATTTTATGGACTCAGTTCCATAGCCCTCACTCCACAGGATCCTCACTGGTTTCAACAGCACCAGAAAGGCACCACAGGAATTGATTCCGTACAAGTGCAATGGCCAAGAAGGGAGCATGCACAGACCCTCACCCTTGCACTTACAAAATCATAAGATTCAACACTTAAAGAAACCTCATTGTAAAAGCTAGCGCAGGTCACAGGGCTGTAACACACTCGGACTATGCAGAACTGCCCCGTCGCGCATGCGTGCACACAAAGTCTTTAGTTTCAACTACCTCTTGGCATAAGAATACTTTTGATTTAGAAAAAATCTCAGAAATGGTATCTCATCTATTTCTCCTCAGAAATATGTCCTCTTCTGGTCTCCTCAGAGGGACATGTCCGCAGGCAGGGTCTGCACTGCCAGGGAAGGGGAAAAAAAATCCTTTGCAAACTCTCGGGCATGGCTTCAAGAACCTTCTCACTTGGACACTAGTGTTAGTCTGTTTGTGTATGTGTCTGAGGAACATAGGGTCTCAGAATAAATAAAATGTGGATTCAAAGAAGCAAGTGATCTGTTCCGTGTCATTAGTGACTTGGACATGGAATGGGCTTACCTGCAGCTAGACATGTCAAGGAGCAGCAAAGCTAGAGAAGCAATGAGGAAGACTGCCCAAGGAGGTGCGGAGCCCCACCTGGTGGAGGTGTGTGAATGGGGACTGTTCCCAAGTAGATGCAGATATGGTTTGGAATGAGTAAACAACCTCTTGGTAGACATTCCAATCCTGTGACTGACAAAAAATGTTTTGCTCCCTTCCCCCAGTTTGCTGGTGATGGAGATCTAGCTTGCTCCACTGAGAGCAGTGACAAAATACCTCAGTTCTTCCTAACTGATCTCACGTGAGGGTATGCAAAAGCAGCAAGGAAAACAGACAGGGAAAACATAGCCTCAGAACCTGACACTTGGACAATGAGGCTATACCGATGGCAGGGGAGCTGCCACCCAGTCTCCAGGTGAAATACTGGGCCGGGTGTGTCTGCCTGACACTGCAACAGCTGGTAGCACCACCAGCCTGTGGGGCATCCAAATAATTCAGGGGCCTCGTGACCTTTATGTGCAACATCCAATAATTAAAAACTGATGTGCTGCAAGTAACATGGGGAACAGCTGACAAAGTCCAGGAGTAAAGGCACCAGCTAAAAATACATTAAGACACCTAGCCACCATTAAACCGAGGTTGACTCCACATGAACTGATGGCTGTCGGACTCCTGTCTGTAGAGCCAGAACTTTTCTTTGTTAGTGTCCTTTTAAAGGAGCTGAAAATGCCCTCTAACTCTGGAAACAAACATATCATTTTAAAGCAGAATAGGCCTGTAAGACTTTTTAACACTTGTTTGTTGATTATATTAATGCCAGAATATATTAAAGAAGTGCAATATAAATTTGATTTTAATTGTTTTGTACACACGCCAGTGAAAAGGAACTGATTGGATACAGTTCACAGGCAGTATGTTAATACGTTATTTTCATATGATGATAGCTTTGCATAATCTTTCTTTTTCCAAGATTTAGAAGAACCTGTTGTTAACCAAAGCACAGGAGAGAGGAAGAATACAATTTACATAAAATCGGCTACCCTACACATTAATTAGTAATGTGGCTGAGCGGAAGGTGTGTTCACTTAGTAGAAAGTACACTTTATAATTTATACACCAGCTGTTTCAGTGCTTTCTAGTCCATTTTCCTCCCTGCCTGCCTCTAATGAAATCGTGTTACTGGAGAATTGACTGGGGTGAATTGAGATTTTAATCCCATTGACGCTTCTCTATGGAAAGGCACACTGGTGGGAACTTTTAATGGAAGGTCTGTAATCAGAAGACGCTTGTATTCAGTCCCCCACTATAATGACTCTCATCAAATGTTAAAGCCCAGGCAGTGTGCAGAAGGCTAGAATTTCAAGGTTTTTGACCAACCCCATTTGAGGCATTCCTCTGGGAGTGTGTGATTACTCAAGTTTAGCAGTTTATTGCCTCATCTTTCAATATCCAGTGAAGCACAAAATTCTCATCTAGGTTGCTCTTTTTACTTAAAGAACAGGCCAAAATAGACTGCAGAGCTACTAGCACTGTCATTGAGGTTAATTCTTGCTTCTCAGTTAACAGGAGATCAATGGAAAAGCTTTAAAATATTAGAACACAAATGCTGCTTAGTCTCTAAAAACGCTCAGCAGCCTTGGTAAAAATTCTGGTTCGTACCACACCTTTCCAATACACATACACATGTGTGCTCACATTTATTTATTTAATACCAAGAGCTCCTTTAAGGTTAAGAGTAACGTTAATTGAGAGGTGGTGCTGTTCTGCAAAGAAGGTTGTAAACATGTATTAAAATCCAGCAGAGCGAACAGTTTTGCTATTCCCCAAACTTTGCAGTCAAGAAAAGTACAGTCATTAAAAGAGAGGTGGTCAAAAAGCAAGCTGAATCGGGAGTTAATGGGACTCATTATGTCGGCTGCATGTTAGTAATGTCTCCTTCTCTACCAGAAAAACAAGCAGAAATAGACACAGAAAAGCAAAACCCACTTAAACAAATGCCTGTTAAAATCCCTGTGAGGAGAATGCATTTGCTCTGAGCAGACACAAACACATCAATTAATACAGTGGAAGCCACTTAAACAAATACATGTTAAAGAAATAAACTGGGAAAATGAAGGAACTTCTGACAAAGGATGTCAAATGCTGTTAAAAGGAATACATCTATTTAAAAGACAACATCTTTTTCAAATGCAGCAAGTCAAAATAGATGATATAATAGGAAGAATGCCTCTGAAGAATTATTGTTAAATAATAATAATAATAAAAACCTCTTCCTTTCCCTTTTTCCCTCTCCTAAAAAAAGATGAATCAAGATGAAGGCTTCTTTAACAAGCATTTCTCTGGCAACTTAATGAATATGTTTGAATGACTTTCCTCATTCCCTGTTCCTTTCTTATTGAATTGGTCAGACAAAGGTCTAATTTGGGAGTGTTTTCTCTTAAAGGAGCTCTTTCTTTCTGACACTTCTTTTGGGCCAGCATGGGTTCAGGATTTTCCGCTCCTTATGCGATTCACTCCCTCTGCTCCCTTTCTTATTTTACTTATTTCAAAAAATGTTAGGATCCACTTGTTATTAGAGGTTCCTTTTTATGGCTTCCAATCTGAATAGGCACCTACATTCTCACATTCCCTGCAGAACTCACTGCAGTTATTGTATATGCAGTATAATTCATACAGGAAGGATTACAATATAGCTTTTCAATGGATTATGTTCGTGTGCATTTTTCAGGGCTTATTTAATATGGATATATGTGTACAAATTTTTCTGTGTTTCCAGAGTGACATTCAGGAGGTCTTCATTTAGACTCAACTTTGGTGGGATTATTTGAGAGCTTTTAAGTGCCCAAATTTGAAGGGAACATCCAAAGTTCAGATTTTTTTTATAGTTTCTGCAACAGCTCATGAATGCCTTTTGTTATATTAACCCTAGTTTTTCCAGGCTCTTTCCTGCTTCCTTTAACCAGCCCCCTGACCACTTCTTGGACTGTTTTCTCCCTCACCAGCCTGGCAAGTCAACCTCTGTTCCCAGCAAGCTTTCTGCTGGCATATTTCAGAAGTACCAATCCATACATCAGTGATCTACATGCTTCACACATCCATTAATTTATTTCCTCAGCACCTATATTTGGCATGTGATATTACATCAGCCTGGCAGAGAGGGAGCTGAAACAGAGACAAAGCAACTGAGTCACCCAAGGGCATTAGAAAATCTGCTCTAGAGCCAGAAATCTCATCCAGGCTCCCACTTCTTCAATTTGGATATTACTGAGCAAGTTTCGTGCGGTCCTAATCCACCAAAAAGAGCAAGATATGAATCCAGACATTCTGAAGTTGTGCCTAACCACGTAATACTAACATCTTACTATGTAAGCTATCTTTTCTAGCTCTCCAGAAGTAAACAGCTAGCTTAGCAACTAACAAGGCCATTAAAAGCTGATTAGCTTGAGCAAATCTGACAGATTCTTTCTGCACAGGGCAAGGAGGGTCCCCAGCACAGACTAACACTCCACTCACTCCAGACTCACCTTTCATATCGATGCTGACCTGGTTATGAACTCTCCATTTTGAAGAGGATGCACCAAAGACAACGCAAAGCCTGTTGAGAGATACGAGTTGGTCAAAGGGGAAAGAAAAAGATGTGTCAATAAAATAATTGGTCGGGCTGTAGCATTGCTGGAAAGGACTGAAAGGCGCTCCAGAAAATGAATGGATCAAGGCATGAGCAACGCTGTTACCAAAATTAAAGACAGAGTAGTTGTAATGCACAACAGCCTTTCTTGTCGTGTAAGAAAGGAAGGAAGAAAATATATTCCAGTAAAAAAACCCAACCAACCAACCAACCAACCAACCAACCAACCAACCAACCAGGGACAGGGTCTTTCAGGCCTTCTAAGCACCATCTTTCTAGAATGCTCATAGTGTCTTCTTGCCCTTAGATATTCACGTAGCCATGTACTGGCTGGGGGACTTCTGTACACTAGACTAAAACTACAGAAAACCAGGTTTGTTTTATGATGGGAATAGAGGTATAGGTATCTGCTAATTCCAGTATTTCTGTGGTGCCTTCTAGATAAATCAGTCACGGGCTAATCTGACCCTGTACTTATTCTAAAAGATCAAAAAACTATAAATCCAAATAACACGTTTTGAAAATAAGACAACCTCAATTTTTTGTTTTAATCTGTTCAGATTTCCTCACACTGTTTTCTTAATTTGATTACTTCTTAAAACTGTGGAGTGTGGCAATTGCCCCTGTAGAAAAGACAGCAATAGTCCAAACACAATGGAGGCAATACATATAAAAAAGTACCCACTCTTCAAAGTTGGTTCTTACGACAGCTACTAAGGTGTGGCTGCCCATGCTGGCTGCGGAATATGGCAAAAAGAGCTGTAGGAATAGCAAGGCCTTCTACTTCTAACAATCATATTGCCATTTATATGAGGGAAGCCCTCTTAAGTACACTTGTACAGCACTTAGCACAACGAGACCCAGTCTTCTGTAATACAACAGTAATAACTGACAATAACACTGTTTATGTACGTTTTCTCTTTCCAACAACATAAGGGTGCTTTCCTAGTCTACAAAGGCTATAAACTTTAACTATTGCACTATTTTTAAGGTCAGAAGTGAGACCAGAGATCAGGCAGACAAAGTGGGTCTTTTGTAATTTATCTGTTCTCTGCCACCACCTTTCTGCAGGGAAGCCATACGGAGGTGATTATTAGTAGTTAACTCAAATGCAAATAAGCACCTTCCAGAGGCCAAAGCAATAATCCCATTCAGATAGACATATGTGACTGGGAAGAACAAGGTATCCACACTTCCAGTATAATGTAGCTATAAGGTAATTTAACAGGAAAGGTACCACCTCTTTTTTTTTTTTAATTTTTCTTTGTGAAAAATCAGCAAAATATAGACTAGAGAAAAAAATCCCAGACATCTATGGTAGGAAACAGTTCCATGTGAGCTCCAGGGTTAGATCAGCCAGCCTAACACGGCATAAGTCTTTCCCCTCCCCAAACCAGAGCTATATAGTCCACGGTATTCTTTAATTTTTTGGCCTCTGTTAATCTCCAATAATTTAACACACCATATGTAGGGTTGTTGGTTTTTTTTTCCTCAGGACAGACTGCCTTCCACAACATGGTACTACAGAAAAGAAAAATAATAACTCAAGCCTAGTACTGCCATTCTGAGAGAAAAGAAGCCAGCAGACACAGAAAAGGGAAGTGCTGTCATTGAAATTTTGTTGTGTTGAATCACTCAAATGAGATCATAAGCTACTATAATATATTGATTTTTTTGCATTTCCTAGCAGGATACCATTTGAAGGAGACAAGGTGCTTTATATTTGCTTTTAGGCATTATTTAACACCAAGTTTTACTTTTCTGTGTAAAGACTCAGTTGTGTGCCAGTAACTTGATGAGCATAATTTTGTCATATCCACAGGGGTATAACATGACCATACAGCTCAGAGCTCTATAAAATGCAGGAAGTTCTTTTATAAATTCCTGTGACCTACAAAAACCACTTTCATATGTGAGTATCTTCAATAGATTGATCTAGCTTCCCTTAATATTTTATGACCATGCATGTTTAACAGGGGAGATGCTTATAGTGACAGTACTTTATATTCTTTAATTATGTGGTAAATATTCAAAACGCAATTCCGTGGTTTCTTGCAAGAAATAGCCGTGGTAGTTACCAAAGAGAATGAAGCAAGGAACGGGTTATTCAGTCTCTGCACAGAGCAGAAGACAGCTCATAGAAAGAAACACTTATATTTGTGCTTTCAATTAACGAAGATGTCCATGCAAGTCAAATACGTAGCATAGCAAAATGTCTACTACTGAGGCTGCATCAGGCTTTTGGACAGAACCAAACCCATCCCTTCTCTGCAACAACATCTGTCCAGATCTTCATGATTTGGTTTGCTTTCAGCAAAGGGTAGTCGTTCACCTGAGCCACCCAGTCAAAAGAGGACAAAATACACAGGTTATTTTCAAAGTGTATCAAAAAAACCTGACTCCATTTCCAAAGAGGCTGCAAAAACAATACTATGGGATTGATGTAAATGTAGCAAGATGGGCAAAGGAATGTGAATTTGCAGGGACCTAATGAACATCTCTTTTGCAGAGAGAGACTAAATGTTGGAAATATCTGATGATTAATGCTTCGAACAACATGGTCTGGAATGATGATTTCAATATATATTTTCTGGAGAATTTTGCAACAGTCAGTTGGCAGAATATAGGACAGATAACTTGCTGAAAGGTGTATCTGTCCTACAAATACTCAGTACTCCAAACCACAATCACTTTCTTGATGTTTTGGGGAAAAAAAAACCAAACCAAAACAAACCCAACCCACAAGCCCTGAAACAGAGCGCTTATTTTGGAAACCAGCTGAACTGCAAACAGCATTCACTGTCTCAAAGGTAAATGGCATCTAAGTAATAAGAAATGCAAAAAAAATGTAAAACATGCACAGCACCTAATAACCAAAAGGTAAAATGTAGCATTAAAAGAAAAAAAAAATAAAAAGGATAGGTTATTTAGAATGGGCCAAATCATCTAGTGCAGAGAGGCCTGGCAGTTTTTGAAGAAGAAGCCAGCTCCTGGGAGAGGGTCTTATTACAGACCACTCTCCTAGAAGGGGAAGAAGTCCCAGGAGCCACAGCATAGGTGACTCCAAGGGAACACCCAAGTTCCACTGAATTCACATGCTATGCTCAGGTGGACTAAAGCGTGTGCCAGAAACAGGGCCATAACCATGGCTCAGGGAACAAGCTACCTGTTAACATGTTTACACTGGCTAGAAAGTGGATCCGTGAAGCAGCACATATGTTTGTCTTACAGCTGTTCGCCAGGGATTTGACCACAGATCTTCAGCGAAAATCTAGCAGGAAAGAGCTGAGTATCTGCCTCAGTCTTGGCATGCAGTAGTGCAGCTCCACTGCCATTAGGGAACTGGCATATGTCTGGAATTAGGCTCACTGGCAATCAAGCCACTTCTTTACAAATAACTCAAAAAGGTGAACAAACTGTTATCAAATTGATTTAGGCATCTGGGACACAGCGGGTGAATACTATTGATTATTTTCATTCAGGTTTTAAAGTGAATTTACTTTGGCCGACTGCTCTCCTTTCAAATTTACTTGCCACGAATGTTCAAAGTGATCAAGTTTTACTAACACAGATGTGACCTTGACCAAGTCATTTTACCCCTTTGTACTCTTCCTCTTTCTCTCTTACCTGAGTTGTAACCTTAGAGGAGAAAGGGTTGCATCTATGTTACAGTCTATACCTTAATTAAATATACCGGGCCCTGTCTTGACCCGGAACACTCTGTAGAGCTCTAACATAAATCAGAATAACAATAAACTACACAAAATGCATTTTGAAGTCTTATGTATTGTGGGTGTTAGTGGGAAAGGACTTTGAACTTTGAGGGTGACCTCTGAGCCAAATGCACCTTATTTCTTGCTCATCCGAACACGTAACCCATCTGGCCAATCGCTATGAGGCCACGCAGCCTAAGTTGTGATTGCTGAGTGGGCTACTTGCATCAAATTGGGGCTGAAAAAAAAATAGAAAACAAACCATGATACTTTTAAAGGGTTGTTGAACCAAAAGGCAACATGGAACCAAATTCTGATCTGTTCAGAGGAATTTCAAGAGCAAAAAAAAGTGGCTACTTTTATCTGACATATCACTCAGGAATTCTGTTCTGTTACATCCCACTGCTTGATCAAAGCCAAGTAACCTGCTTGAGTTACCTGGAAAACAGGTGAAAATAAATAGAAGCCATAATTCTAATAAAAAAATTATTTTTCATTTTTCTAGGACTGGACAAATGTGACCTCTAGCTTCCTCAGCCACAAAGGGTTGTTGCTCAAACGACAAACCTCACATGCACGTTGCTTTCTGATGGACTTCTGACACAGGCCCCTAACACGCTCCACTGCTTTAATACAAGTTCTTTCCCCTATCCTCTCCAGCACATCCCAGCTCCCATCTGCTTTTGGTGATTAGATAAGACATCACAAGCAGTAGCTGGTTGAGATATCTACCTGCTTACCCACCTCAGCTGCAGGCCATTACCAAACAGAAGGGATAACAATCCTGTTCCATGTGTTTCTGTGTTTGAGTATGAATTTTTTAGTCCTTTCTTCTTTAGCTCCATGATTTCCACACAATTGCAGGAGTTAAATAACTGAGAACTCTCATTCACCCAGTTTTGTTGAGGCTATATAAGCACAAGATTTAGTAGAGAGTAGTCCACAGACACATACCTTATCTCCATAGGAGCTCCAGCTCTGGCTTCACAGAGGCTGTTTTGCCAAGGGTTCATAGACAGCACCAGCATCAAACAGTTCTGCTCCCCTAAGTATGGGATGTGATGCCCAGAGAACATTTTGTGCAGCAGAGCCACCCTCTGCAGCATCCCTTCCTTACCACAGAACAATTAAGGGGGTTGGAGGAGCACAGAAAGATGAGTTTAGGCTTCTTGCAGAACAAGACCAAAAATGTGCTTTTGGGTAGCCCAAAGCATAAAAGCCCTTCTGAGCTGTAGCTGCTTAGGAGAGAAGTCCTTGAGCACCCACCCCTTGCAATTTATCTCTTCTGATGGTCAACCATAACAACCTTCTAGAGCCTTAACCCCCACTGCTAAAAAAAAAAAAAGCACAATCCCAAAAGCTGGCTGATCCTATCTTATTTAAACCCTTTACTAATGAAGGCCAGATTCTCAGCTGCTGTAAATTGAGACAATTTCACTAACTCACTCAAGCTAGGTAAACTTAAACCAGCTGAGGATACAGTTTAACCAATGTGACTGGAGAGCATTTACTGAATAACAAAAAAGAGAGAATGTACTTTATGGTTGGGGATACTGGGTTTGTATTTCTGAGTTTTGTGTTATCTTTTCCTTAGGTTTTGGGTTTTATTTAGGAAGGAGGAGTGAGGTGAGAGGAATTATTTTTGGCCTGCTCAGGAGTTGCAGAGCTGAAGCTGGGAATCAATACAAAAGAACACTTTAATAAATAGAGAGTGCCAAATGAAACACTAGCTTTTCTTCTGTGGATAGAGAAAGCTAAATACAATATTCATGTTACCTCAGTTTCTTCCATTGCTCCAGACAAAACACTGCCAAGACAACATAACTCCCTCTGCTATTGCACAAACTCTTCATGCACAGTTAGTTCGACTCGCCAAAAAGAATGAAATTAATCCCATTTTGAGCACTGAATGCATGGCCAAATATTTCATTATATTGCTACCATTTGGGGCAAATATGCAGGAAGAAAAGAAAAGTCTGCCAAAATTTCAGACTGAAATGTACATTTAAAACTTAGCTCGTAACTTCCCAGTGCATTTGTGAGTTTTTTTCCCAATCTTTCAACCTAGAGGCATCATGTTCCAAGTTCAGCAGGCAAGATGTTGCCACGACACATCTCTCTTCAGATCAAAGGCATTGCACGGAGTGCCAGGTACCGATATGATTCTTTGCACTAATTTTATTATTGTAACTCCACTGACTTCAGGGCATTATACCAATGATGAATTTGGCTCATCATACACAAAATGAGGCTTAATATCTTTTTTTCCAAGCCTTCCTTTATATCTACCTCCTCTGCTACCACCTGCTATCGCTCTTTGGGTATGTTTACACCACATATTGCAAACAGCCATGAGCAAGCTCTGCCCACGCTCCAAGCTGACAGAAGCCATGTGATTGCACTGGCACCAAGCCTGAGCTAATAATCCCTCCTGAGAAGGACTTTTTCAGTGAATAGCATGGGCAGGATGAGTGTACATCTACCCATACAGTATCAACATGCCCAAGAGTAATTTATGCTGGGAATCTGTACAGGTCTAGAATCTTCTGCTTCCCTCTTTCACAGACTGTTTCCCATACCCTATAAAGAGGTCTTGTACCTGCATTCATAATCCCCACAGTCAGCAAAATGCTTCTGAGTGGTATGGAGAATTACTGTTTTCATAACAGTTGCTTGTTGGTACAAAGCACTTCAGAGGAATTCAGTCCTACATACCGGGCTTTCTTCTCTACCAGTTTAAACAAGCTTTTCATCCAAAGAGTTGACAAAATGATGCCACGATTCAAACCATACCACATCTTCCCTCCTTTCTTTCTACTGTTCCACTACTTTTCTTTGTCTTCTGCATCAACATCACTAAGGCTTGTTGACCATGCCATTACTGCATATGGTTCATCACTCTTTTCTGCAGTAATACCTGTTGTATTTCCTGGGTTCTCACTTGGAAGCTTCATCCTTTGCTTTTGAAGACCTGACAGAGAAATCTTTTGGGGTCTTTCTGCTCCACCATATCCTTGACGTGCACCAGGTTGAAGACAAACCTTTAAATACTGCCATGACTGCAATGGTAAGTAGCCTAGGCTTTCACAGTGGGAAGAGAACAGTGAGACCCAAGGCCTTCTGGTGTCTCACAGACAAGTAGCAAGTACTTTAAATTTATCTTCTCTGATGTAGGGAGAAGCTGGGGTTTTCATATCATATTTTCAAACAATTTAAAGCCACCTAAACGTGGTTGGGTTTTTTACTTATTAACATTATTGGTTTAAGTGAGTAGCCACACAGCAAGATAATCTGAGTAGCTATCCACCCTATGATGGGATTCTACACAATCTTCAGTCATCATCTCCTGTATTCAGACACTTTGGATTGCTTAGCATGTACACAAAAGCAGAATCAGGGCATGCTCATAGTTTCAGTGCACTCAGTTACAAACTCAGGCTGAGATTGAACATCTACATTCCTTTTTCTCTGCATGTGCATAATGGAGAAGGAGACCCATTGCTCAGTAATATGAAACTCCCTCTTCTACCTCAAATACAGGGTAGGACCAGCAACAGTCTCAGATCAAGAGGCATTAATCTTAACATAATTATTTGCATACCCACACAATACTTTTGTGGTAATGGAAGCTGAAAGAGAAGCCATCACTGCTTTACTAGGAGCTTTACCAATAGCTTTAAAAAAATTTAGCCCATAAGGAAAATACTCTCAATTAAACAGAAGGAATGTACCTCAAGAATGAAGAAACAGGAGTGTAGATGCACATCAAAAAGGCAGAAATAAGATATTTTACCTTCCTCAAAACCAGCAAAGAAAACTCTCTGAAAAATAATATTTTGCATGTGCATCCTCAGTCACATTTACAATCTTCGTAAACACCTTCTACAACACTAAAAGGTTTTAAATTCAGAATATCACTTGATCTTTCATCAAATCTGAGTCTGCTAATGAAGGACCTTGTAAAAGTTATGTGGAGTTTGTATTGGCAAAGGATTATAGAGATACCTTCCCAGAGCTTAGCAGTAGCTCATGAATTGTCCATTGATGGAAGGAAAGGGAGCCGGGGAATCCAAATACCACTCTCTACAGCTACTTTTTTTTTTTCCTCTTTCTTTTCCATGGGCTGCTGTTTCAAGTGAACAGCTCTACCTCACAGTGATAAAGGAAAATGATTTAAAAGCCACTTGATCTGTGTTGTCTTCATTCAAAAAGAGTCTAACTTGATTTATTGTTCCTCAAATGGCTGAAACACTACTTTGCTTAATGTCATTAAAAACCTGATATCGGCACCCAACCCTAATAAAAGTATCGGGAACATGGTAGTGACCTACCCATAGAGAGAAAATGAAGCTGTCATTTTTCAATATAATTAAGCCTGGTTTCAAAAATCCAAAGGTCTGTAATATGAATTACACTAATTACTTCTTGTGGTTTAAACATTGATTTCAATGTTAAATTTAATGGACTTAATGGATGTTGCTTTTCCCATCAGACTGGTGGCTGATGTTTGTCTTGTTTCTTGACCACTTATAGATTTCTGATGACCCTTTAAACGTATTACAATCGGCAGCCTGCTCATTCTTCGTGCATTAGAGTACTACTATTACTTTACCTGAATAATCCCAGCTTCCATGTAACGTGTCTCTTGGAGTTATTTTTTGGCAGCCAAAAGCATACATAGTCCAGGAAATAGAGAAAGAGATCACTGGACTACATTTTCAAAAATGTGCAGGCAATTAATTTTGCCTGGGCAGTATGTGAAATCCAAACAAACATTAGGAAATAGCAAAACGTGCAAAAATTCATGGGCCAATCATGCTGCCATTCATTGCACACCAGTCTCTTTCCTGCATTTGTTCATTGCTGAGCAGAAGCAAAATGCAGGTGCAAGGATGCTGAGCTGAGATCTGTACCCCAACTGGTGTAAATCAGAAGTTGTAGGAATTGCATCCACGGAAAAAATACACACTGGAGACTGGAATCAGGTTCCCTCTTGAACTTTTCTGCTTATCCGGAGAACACCAAAAGCAGTGCTCGGGTTGAACAAATAAGAAACACGTTCCAAATAATAAACTATGGGCTTGCTGTTGCCTTAATGACAGAACCCCCATGGATTTCAAGGAGAGACAGATGAGATACACTTCATGTGTGATCTGTGAGAGAAAAGGACTATCGCTGTATTCAGGCTCACACCCAAAAGGCGCTCTCCAAGGGTAATGCTTGATAATGCTTTGATTCTCTTCAGGAGTTAAAATCAGTCCATGTTTTGTCCCGGCCAGACACTGCGACCTGCTCCACTCTTAAGAACACAAACAAAGCCCAGGTTTCTCAGATCACAGAGTGTGCCTCCATATGATTTTATAGAGCAGTGCTTGGGAGAGCAGGTCTCATCCTGCAGGTCCAGATGAAAGCAGCCAGGAATGCTGGCTGCTTGATATTCTGGGAAACAAGGCCACTTGCAAGTAAGTACCTAAATAAAGAACTTAGGAGAGGATTTTTAAAGTACCTCATGTTCAAAATCTTGCTCTTCTAATATATCACAGTTGCTAAAGGCATTCTAGGCTGAGGTTAAAACAACAGCAGAATGCCTGTTTTCCCACTAGACTGTTTTTACATTTGTTGTCCACAGACAAGGGAACGTTGATACAAAAAAGGAATCAATACCCTGAGATATTTGTACTATTTCTTTTTCTGAAGCAGAAACACTGGATGAGAGGTCATTGGTAAGAATGGAAGAGAAACCTACAAATATTTCATAATTCAGCCTATCAGGAATCCCACAGCAGCAGCAAAGCTAACTACAGCTACTTTCTGTGACCAGAGTTTGCTGTGACCAGCTGTGGCTCAGGACAGCACAATTATTACACATTTATCTATGGCAGGCTTGTTACAGTGGTGATGCCAAGGGGAAAGCGTCATTCAACAAAAGGGTTTTCCTCCTTCTCTTGGTGCTATGTTCCCAAGCAAAGTCATGCTGCTGTATTTCTGGCTGTGCCAGAAACTGTAACTGGTGTGACTTCTAAAAGAATAACGTTAGCACGGAGGAGTTCTGCCAGCACCCAAACGACTGTTTCTGTCCAGGGACTAAAACATCTGTGCATAAGTAAAATACATACATGCTATCCATCTGTGGATTGAAGGATTTAACAGAGTCAAAACACACAGCTCTGGGAAAATCTTGTTATGTTAAGGGCCAAGTAATCAGTACGTATAAACTAGTATGATTTCATTGACACAGTGAAGCTCCGCTGATTCACAGCAGCTGAGGAACTTTGTCCCATAAATGTGTTTTTATTTCTGTATGGGAGTTCAACTCGGCCCAGAATTAGAGAGTATATCGCAATCCTCAAAGAAAAAAGAGATTTTGGAAAGGTGACTTAGTTCTTTCAACTTAGGAATTCAGGCCAAACTAGAGCACACTGGATTTGAACTGGATGCTACTCAATAGGGAAAACTTTTCTAGAAGTTTAGGAAAGTTTAGAAAAACTAAAAGCCTTTGGACTGATCTGCTGGTATTGGCATTCTAGCCAGTGTCTAATGAGACACGACAGAGCGTGACCTATTATGTCTCAGATTTTTACTGAAGAGAGTGTTTGGGTGGATTTTTACTGGTGTGTGCAGCACCTATGTAAACTCCACAGCTTTGTGATTGCATAAAGCCTTTTTATAGCTAGAAGATATTTGGGTTCACAATGTGTGCCTTTCCAGGCCAGATGATAGCGGCATTCTTGATTATTTTCTATCTTAAGACCAAGCTGCAGAGATATCAGATTAATAAAAACTCCTCCTTCCAAAGGTAGCTCTGTAAGAAAAATAATTAAAAAACAGAAGAAGTTGCAGAAAATGGTTCTTTAGTCACCATTAATGGCCAAAGTCCGAAGTCAAACATACCCATCGGCCATCAAAAGTTGTTTTTGTCTCATTACTTGCTCAACTTCCCCCTCCTCCTCTTCTTTCTATCAAGAATTGACTCCAGACACCATGTTACTTTTTAGAACCACTCAGATGTTTTTCCAAGAAAATAATTGCAAGCCTGTAGACTTATCCTTCTTCCCCGCCTCCTCTGAGCTGTATTTTTTAACAGGCTCATGGACTTGCCTTGGGCCTCGATTCTGGGAAGCAGGCGGCCCCTCATTCCTGCGAGGGCTCAGACAGTGCCTGTCCAGGGCACGAGTGCAGATGCTCATTAGCATCTCTTTATGGGCGTATCTGATTTCCATATTACTTCCTCCCCACATTGAATATTACATTAAACTGGAGACAGGTGCCCTAGGGAGAGAGATGTTCAGGCATTTACTTTAACCCGTCGCTGGAGTAAAATACATCCTGTGGAATGCTACTGGCTCTGAGAGTGCTTTGGAAGGACAGAAATTTTACGTGCTTGTAACCAAGGAGCACAGTGCGAGCAGCTGAGCTGAGGATCAGGAGCTCTGGAATGCTGCAGCAGGACTCCTAGCTCTGTCATTAACCTGGGAAGTACTTGGGGTCGGAGACATGCCACTGTGTCTCACTTTTGCCTTTCTAAAATGAAGTAACTAATACCATGTTTTCTCATCTCCTTGGGCTTGAGGGAGGACAGATTCTTTAAAATAATGAATTTAATTCACAGTACTTAAAAATAGGCTCTTAACTCTATATGCTGGCATCTAAATAAAAGCAGCCTGACTTTGAGAGGTGCTAAGCATTTGCACCTCCCAGCAATGTGTACACGAGCTGTTTTAAAGATCTCCAAAGATACGGATTTTCTTCCCTGCCAATGTGATTTCTCTCTCCTTCAATACAATTTCATAGGCCATCCATTTTGACATTACATCAAATTAACACTAAAAACACACCTACCACTTTGGATAAAGATTTTAAGAACCCGCTCTTCACAAAGCACAGGGCAGGATGCCCATATTGCATTACAGACAAGTTCACATTTAACTTTGAACATGTGCATAAATCATGAAGAATTCATTTTGACTTCTGTGTTGTCCTGAACAAGGACATTTTCCTGAATCGGGGACAAAGAAAGTCATTGGAAAAGCAGTGACAGCAGAATAGATCATGTAATTTGCAGTTTAGCAGGGGCATCTGTTTCTGTAAATGAGGGACCCCAACAGAAAAATAACAACCAGGAAGAAAATTTTTCATTAAGATTTGAATTAAAAAAAAAAACAAACCAGAAAAGTTTCCCTCCAGCTCTTCTGGATGAATGAGCCTATGGAATCAGAAGTTAGCCTATGGAGTCTGGAATGTCACAGAAAAGGGAGAGTGCACTGCTGTGAACTTACCCGAGCTTTTATCTCTCTTCCATTAGGTAATTTTCAAGTAATGTTGATTTAGCAGTTTCAATTTCATTCAGTGGAGGCTAAACAATGTTCAATGTTAAAGTCTTCCTTTCAGGTTTGCTTTACAATTCACTACTGCTCTTTCGACTCTTAAGCCTGTGCTCCAATATATAACCAGTTATATATTCCTTATTAAAAATGTACAGTGTTTCAGAAAATTGAAATAGTTTTCAAAATTGTCCCCCACTGGTAATTCTGCATTTGATTGTCAAAAATGTTAATCTTTTCTCAGTCCTGAAATTATGAGCTAGCTTTATTGGTCAAAGGCCATAATAATTTGAGCTCTTATTTTATAAACTCATTTCTGCCAAGTGATATCCTGATAGGAGCAAGAATAATAAATCACAAACATGTCCCCCAAGATTGCATTGTAAATGTCAAACTAGACAGGAAATTGTAATTAAAGAAAGGAAATTGCTACAAAGAAGCACTTGATTTTAAAATGAGCTAAGCACAGAATTTTCTAAGCATTTAATTATAGACCAATTTCAACTGACTGCTTTGCTTTTGCAGTCATATTTCTTATTATAACTCTTCTACATAATAACCAAATCTCCGTGCTTACACTGGTCAGGAGCATTACTACATAACACTGCATAAGCATGAGGATTACTAACTTTACAGGAACTATTATCCTGTTTTAGTGTGATGGACGGGGGTATCAGAATTTTAAATCTGTGACAATCTGATTTTAACTTGGCAAATGAGTGGATATCTTTTCATAACGGCAACTGCACCTCTTGGCACCTCACACTTAAACAAGCAGCAGGACCAGTTCTGAAGCACCTGGACTGACAAACGCCTGGATGAATGAATAATATGGTCAGGGACAGGCACTGCCATCACAAAAAAAAATCCCTGTTATCCACGAAGGCTGCTGCTGTTCCTATCAACCCAGACTGTGCCTTTCATTGCCATCAAGCAGTGTGCTATTCACTTCCTCTCCAACACACGGAAGTCAGAAAAGAAAGGGTTAGGGAAGAAAACAATACATTCTAGTAACACTAGAGCTGCAAACCACTTAAATAGATGGGGGTTTGTACCTTGAGAAACCCAGTACAGCCTTTTGGAACCCTAAATTCTACTATTGACCCTCTGTTTTTCACTGATCTTCTGATTCAAGAGAGTTAATAGGCCTTAAACCCCTTTCTTCCCTTCTTGTTAGCCAGACCCAGGAGTTTCCTAACCCCTCAGTTGTCCAACCATCTGTTTCTACTTCTTGTCACAGAATCACAGAGTTGTAGAGGTTAGAAGGGACCTCGAGACTTCATCGAGTCCAACCTCCCTGCCAAAGCAGAAGGGCTTCCTAGAGGAAGTCACACAGGTCAGTGTCCGGACAGGTCTTGAATATCTCCAGAGAAGGAGACTCCACAACCTCTCTGGGCAGCCTGTTCCAGTGCCCTGTCACCCTCGTGGTGAAAAAGTTCTTTCTCACACTTGTGTGGAACCTCCTGTGGTCCAACTTGTGGCCATTTCCTCCTGTCCTGTACCCACGACCACTGAAAAGATGTTGGCCATTTCCCTTTATCTCCTGCACTTCAGATATTTGTAAACACTGGTGAGATCCCCTCTCAGTTGTCTTTTCTCAAGGCTGAACAGCCCCAGATCACTCAGCCTTTCCTCATTGATTCCACACTGGTAGTAGAGCACAGCTCTCCTCTTTTTCTTTAGCACAGCCCAAAACTTTATTGGAAGTAAAATACATTTTATACCAGCACACGGTATCTTTTTTTGATTTGAAAAGACAGATATGCAGAAAAACTTTTCTACAAGACTGAAGCTGGAGAAAATCCTGTTACACTGAATCCTCATTAGGACCAAGCAAAATTCACTGAGTACTTGACACTGCATATTTCCAACTAGTAAGGAATAAATCAAGATGCAGATGTGATCATTTGTGCCCATAAGCTGACTGCAATGGAAATATTATGCTGCTGCCAGCGCAAGATGGAATTGGATAAAGCCTAGTCAACTGGCAGATACTCACCAACCAAGGAATTTACTTGTTGCTTTATGAATCAATATAATGACCTAATATTTAACTATTCAAACATTTAGAAGAAAAAGGTTAATAGAAGCATTCTGATCTTTTACTTTCCTAGGGAATAAAAACCATTAGAGTGGATGAAAACAGTGTCACAACAGAAGCAGCGTTTTCCTCAAAGTGCAGGTTTGTAATTGTGATGTAATGTAGTCATCATTTGGCACGGTGTCTGACAACCTCTTAAGTACAGTGGGGTTACATTTTTAAGTATAACATGCAAAGAAACACAATTTAATATGTGCATGTGATAAAATGGATGCCCTCTATCCCAGCATAGTTTTCTCACAGATTTCATCAGTAACCAGAGTTCAGGTGGAACGAGTGAACAGAGAGGAACTGGTAAGCTCAAGCGGAAAAAAAATCACTAGTTTGGTTGGAAAGAGGTGCAAAGAAATAGGGCCAGTCAAAAAGATGTCTCTTGGCAAGAGAACATTAAAAAAAAAAAATCATCACTGAAAAAAGCAGCAAATATTTTGAAGTTGCTTTCATTAGGAAGAGCTGTTGGATAAAATAAATAAAGATGCTGTGGGTTAAGTATTGTTGTGCATCATCTTTGAGATGTCTGTAAAGGACAGAGACAGAGTATTTGTGAATAGGTAAGTGCTAAAATAGCAAAAAAGTAAGAGGAACCGAGAAACGATAAGTCATTCGTGGGAATCCTGTGTAGGTGAAGATACAGATGGACTGAAGGCCCATACAGAAGCAGAACCTTTGAAGAAATGATTCCACCAAGAGATAGAAAACCAAGCACAAACCCCACCAAAAGGAAGAAGGAAGCAGTGGATGTAAGGAAGGACCAAAAGAGAATGGGCTGTAAGGGCTGTTGCAAAAAGACCGTATTTGCCATGGTGCCAGCCAGCAAGGCACATGACTGGGTGAGCGGGAATGACACGTCTGGGACAGAACACCACCACTAAATGCTGGAGTTGGTACCCTGCTTGTCTGCTGAATCTGGATGTTGGTGTAACACACCAAACAACAACAAATCAATACAGATGGCATACATAAAGCTTACTTTTTGGGTCAGGGTGAATAAATATGTATCTATTTCTATAGAGCATGATGTGAAGTAACGGCGGCTGCAGAGGAGCTGAGGAAATGGAGGATGGAGATGATGCTGCGATTGAATACAGTGCACAGAATAATCATGTCTAATAAAACATGCTGTTACCAGTGCACCTGGAGAATTCTCCTGCTTTGCGCAGAATTTTCCTCATTATTTCCTGTTTCTGTTTTCCTTCATGGTTACAGCTTTGCTACAGAAGTGGTATTACTAACACTCAGCTTAAATCCTCTCAAGTTAGCTTCAAACCCAGAAGAGAGTGGCAATTTTTGCAAAATCATAAATTAAGCTCCTCAGAATGACTGAGTTACCTTGCAGAAGATTTCATTTCCACCAGAGAGAGGCTGCTCTGGCCAAGTCGTAGCCTGTGTCCAGAAAGGCTCTGCCAAGCTATGAGGGTAGTGCCAGCACAGGTTGGATGTTGATGAGATTAGGGCCAATGTTACTTCAGATAAGGCTTACTTCAGCTAAACTAATTTTTGTCATTTGAACTAATTATTACTACTTTATTTCTTGCACATTTTTCATTTCTCCTCTACTAGCTTTTTGGGGTTTTATTTCTTCCTGTGGTAAATTCAACCCAAGTCTGCCTTTATAATCTTTTAGGGAGGGATCATTACCTGTGCTTAATTCAAACAATACTATGAATGCAACTGTTTCCCCCTCTTACTAGCAGTAATACCACGGCTTAAAACAGGCATGATCAGCACTGGAGGTGGGAGACAGGTGAGGTTGGGCTGGTGCTCAGGGGTGATGGCACAGGGGATTCGCAGTGCCCAGAAAGGGTCTCTCAAAAAGCAGGAGCTGCAATCTGCCCACCCTCTCCTCTCATACTCCATCCCTAGCACTGGCCACCCCACGCATTTGCATGGTGCTGCCACCTGATAAGCATCTTGTCTGTTTGGAAAGCAATATTTCCTTATTACTGGCAAGCTTCTAGTGGCACGGACAAATTTATTTTGGGAAAAAGAAATACAGTCTGGCATCCCGCTCCTGAAAGGCTACTCACCTCACACAAGGTTTCCATAACAGTAAGGTCAGGGAAGTAACACATCTCTTTGACAGGAAGATAGCACAATACATTTTCTGGCTCTATTACACCGCCTCCATGCAATCTTGGACACAGCATTTCATGACTCGTTTGCCTCAGTTTCTCATTTGTAAAAATGAAGACAGAAATCCTTCTCATCTGTTTGGGCTCGAAGCTCCTGTGTATAGGCACAGTCTCAAATGAGGTTTTACTGCATGCAGCATAGCAGGAGCTATGTCTTACTGAGGGCCTTCTTCCCTTTTCATACAAGCTTGAAACTTGTGTTATGGAAACACCATTTATATTTGTCACAGTATTCATTAAGTTGTTAGAAATATCAGGTGAGACTACTAGGTACAAAATTTGCAACCAGCACCTTAATAATAATATATATCACAAGGGGAAGATGTTTGAAATGTCTCTCAAGCACTTCAGAAGGGACTGTGTTCTTGCTGCTCCCATGTAGTGCTCTCGCTTCCGCCAGTTGCCAGGGTACTGGAACAGGCTGGGACCACCACATAAACACATATTTTTATTTCAGCTTAATAAAATGACTTTTTTTTTTTAATAACCTGCAGTCTCAGGTACTTGCCATCAGGTACGCGTGCTCACAGGGGAAGGATCCTGAATTACTTGGCAGGTATCACTAACAGAGCACAAGGAGTCATTAGTAGCAACAGATTGTCATGAATGTGCAGAATCAAGTCAGAGACACAGTAACATATAAAATGTATATGTACACACACACACACACAGAATGAGTGCATTTGAAAAGCCAATGCAATGGCAAAGCTTCTTCCAATGCACAGGAAAGGGAATTGCTTTGTTTATTGCTGTCAGTGCCCATGTGAACCACGACCCATATCATTGTAGTAAATCAAAGGCCACAGGTTTAATTCCTCAGGAAAGTCCCACATCACAACTAATGATCAAAATTTCAGATGAAGTAAAAATTCCAACAAATTAAAATATCTAACAATATCAAAGTAACTTTTTGGGATGTAGTCCCAGTGCTTCCTTTCAACTAAAGTCCTTATATTCAATGAAAGCACTTTAACTTTATAAAAATGAAACATAACCATAATTTTTCAAACATCCTGATCAAAATCAGCTTGTTCCCACAAATTTTTTGAGGCTGCTAAATCTCTATTTTCCATCACGAAAGCTGCAGTGCTCTGTCACTTCTCAAATGCTGTGTCACAGAAATATTTTAAAACAAAAAACATTTTCTCTTTCCTGCACTCCTTTTCTTCCCTAATCAGTAAGAGAAATAATCAAATTGCTGAGCAAGGTCTAGCCTGGTGTAATAACTCCATTATGGCCAGAGCAGGGGTAAAAGAAATCAGGGCAAAATTCTGTGTTAAAGCTTCAGTTCTAACTGTAGAGAGATAAGACCTGGGATAGGCACCTGGGACAGACAGCTGCATAGATTTTGTAGACTAAATACTGAAATCACACTGAAGGAATTGCTGTTCTATGAGGGGCTTGTAGGATTTGTACAGGATCCCCTGAGAAGCTTGTGAAGCTGGCGGAGAACTAGCAGGCACATTAATGCCAACCTATGTTACTCAATAGCCCTTACCAGTGTACTTTTCTATTACATTTTTCCAGGATGGGGCTTTATTCTTTGATTTATAGTCTCCAGATCCACAGGTTGGAAATTCACATCATTTTGGTCAGAGGGGTATGGGCATAATTATCATCTGGTCCCTCACTGGTGGGAGGTGTCCTGTGTGTCTGTTCCCTTGGGGGAAAGGGATAGCTTTTGTTTTTCTGCTCTCCCGTTTGAACATGAAATGGCAAAAAAATCCAGAGGATCCCAAGTCTGTATCGGAAATTAAGTCAGAAATAGGGTATAGGGAAGCTGGCTGAGGTCTTTGAGTTCCTTTTCACAAAGCTACTGAGCTCAACTACACATGAAAAAAAAATCTTGGAGAGGATACTGCCTACATATGCCACAAACAGATGTAGAGTTGGATTTTGTCCACATAGCATGAACATTGAAAACTCAGTAGAGGCAGGATATGCAAACAAAGAGAGAAACTTTGTGTATTCACTCATACATAGACTTATAAAACTCAAGCTGATGGGTCATTAAAATATTTGAAGATGTTTACATTAAAATTTCACTTTGCTTGCAGCAGTAGCTGTTCCAGCAGCATATTCTCAAAGTAGACCACATATCTATTAAGGCAACCTTTTTTCACTGCCAGTTGCGGAATGATACCACCCAATTCTAGAAGATCTAGATCACATGTGAAGGCTTTACAATTATTTCTCACTGGCGCTTTCTGCAAAGAGCAACTTGGTAGAGTCTCTTGCCATGGAAGTAAATAGCAGAATATCATAGAATATCATAGAATCATAGAATCACTTGTGTTGGAAGAGACCTCTAAGATCATCAGGTCCAACCACAGCCTAATCCTGCCTAATCCACCTCTAGATCATATCTTTCAGCACTTCATCTATTCGCCTTTTAAATACCTGCAGGGACAGTGACTCCACCAATTCCCTGGGCAACCAAGTTCCAGTACTTAACAACCCTTTCAGAAGAAGTCATAGGAAGAGTGAGGAGTGGTGTGCTGGTGAGGCGTACAGCCTGGCTTTGGAGTGGCCAGCAGAAGCGCAGGGGGACCTCCAGTTCAAACAGAGCCAGTGACAACCTCAGCAGTCACCATAAAGGGACTTCAGTGTCTTAGAAAGGACAAAAAATGGGCAGCTAAGCATGAATCAAAACAAACATTTTGAGAAAAATCTCAAATTATTTTTTATTCTTTTTTTTTCCTCTCATTCCCAACAAAGAAAAAGTCAGAAATGTGAATTTTCCCTAGGACCAAGTACTAGCTGCTCAGGTAGCCTGGGGAGATCAGCGAGCCTCCAGCAGATTTGCCAGAGATCACAGGAGTTCGCCAGGAGCTGCCTGCAAGGTCAGGCTTGGACAAAATGAGGTGGGCACTTTTGCATACCAGGGCTTTTGCTCCCCAGAACCAGCTTTTCCTAAGCAAAAACCCTCTCCACTGGCAAGCTGCAAGGACAGAGCCCTTCTCTTACACCCCAGGCCCACAATGGCCCTGCTGTAATCACCATTTTCTGACTGTTCTGCGTCACAGTCTGACCTTTCTTTCGTGCTTGAAAGGGGAACTTTTCAGAGGTCACTGGAAAGAGTCGCACCAGCTGTGGTGCAGAGGTGGCACCTCTACGCATCCTCTCCCTTGCGTGTGTCCTGTCCTGGGAAACTGCAGTGTGGGTCTCCTGTACTGCATCGTGGCGTCCAGGTCCCACAGGCTGGCCCTCAGCACACAGAAGTACTTTCCGATGACTTAGAAAACTCCAGTAAAAGCAAACTTTTCCCAGCACGCACCTCTGATCTACATCTAAAAATCAAAAATAAAACCTCTGCAATGTCACTGCCAGCAGCATCCGTATCACTAGATACAATTCAGATAATTCCTACAATTAATGAACTGGGAAAATTACAGGTAAAAGAAAAATGACTGTGTGAAAAAGACCTTGAAAGGCATGAAACAGACAATGAGCTTTTCCTACTTTTTATTTCTTTTTCCCTCCCTTCCCTCACTACAATTTTATGCATAATTGTTTGGTCAGTTTGTTCTTCCCTGAAACTTTTACTGAAATGGATTAGGTAAACCGTGCTCTGAAACAGATTGAAAATGAAAAATATGTAAATATATAGCATATAACTTTAAAAATTGTATATATATGTGTGTGGGTGGGTGCTGGAATAAAAAAGCTACTGTTACTTGCTGGTAGAACAACATATCAACAACTGTTAGAGCTGACTTGAAGGTTAAATATTAGGAAGGAATCCAATTTCTCTTGTCTATTCAGCTCAGCGGTGTGTTAGATTGCGGTTGGAGTGTGCTTATGGAGTGTGGGATATGAAGTAGGCTAATCAATCCCTGCTGCTTCATTCTCAGGTTCTTCTTATATCAGGTCCCTGCCCTCAGGCAGCCTTCAGCTTTCCAAAAGCCAATTCCATACAAATAAAAATTGCGACCTGCAGCTAGAGGGTGAAGCTGAGTTTCCCCCTCGTGATTAATCTCTTCTTGGGTGNAAAAAAAAAAGGAAAGGAAAAAAATAGGCAAGAGAAAAACCATGCACACTGCAGCCCTGTGAAAGAGTTTTCCTATTGAATGAGCCCAGTGCTCTGGAGCCAGCTTATCAAATGAAAGAATTCATTTTTTTTTTAGCAGTACCTCGTGTTGACATTGAGAAAATGAGCTATCAAACACTATGATTAAACTTCAGCTGCCATAATTGTCGTCCGAACAACTGCATGGTGGAACTGAAAAGCGGTTTTTTTAACCAGCTCTATATGGTTCACCAGTAATACTCAGTTTAAAAGGTTGTTGCTGCTAGCAAGAGAAACAAGGCTTGAAATTAACTTTTTCCAATCCATAGACAAAATTAAACATAGGTATTTGAGTCACACAAACAACAGGTAAATCAGATGTGGTTTAAATTTCATTTTAGTCATTTTATCTGCCAAGGGCTTGCTCCAGGGTATTAAAATATCTGAGCATTTTCTTGTTTCACTGCATTTGACTGGATTGAGTCCTGCCTTTTTTTTGAGACAGACAGACAAAAAGAAGTGCAAGGAAAGGTGGCTAAAATATTGATGCAAGTAGGGGTGGCAGGGGTGGGGAGGAATCTAGAGATTTGTGGAGTATTTTCCATGCAACTAAAATTAAACATTCGATGGGAGCAGGGGACAATCTAAAGCACAATAGCCACACTGCCTGCAATTACTGCTTAGTCTCCTTCCAGCCTGGACTAGTGTATTCCTTCAGTTGAGGCTTACATGGGTACTAAGTATTTTATATTAATTCTCAGTAGCCTTTTACATACACCCTCAAGAGACTGTCTCATCTAGGAGGCTGGAGAAGTCCTTCAGGGAGGGTGGTCAGTGGCCCGATTTCTCAGGAAGGTGACACCCCCATTGACAGCAGCCCTCTGGCCAAATGTCATACCTTGGGAAATGAGCTGTTGCACAATTAAACCTCTGCTTAAGATTGTTAAAAAGAAATCAAACACTGAAGGATAGACAACGTGAAGGAAACAGCGATGGGGAATAACTGAGGGCCAGGTGAGGAGAATATAAACAGGTTAAATTGGGATATTTCCTTGGCAGTTTCCTGAGCTTGATTGGAATGAGCCTCTGCCCTCCCTCATGAGGGAAGGCTCTCCAAGTCGGTGTGTGCTGCAGCCAGGTCACAAGGGTGTAAATCGGGATGCAGATGAGTCTGTGCACATCCACCTTGGCTGAGGCTCTGGCCTTTTCCCAGAAGAAGACCTTTCCCCAGCTAGTTCCGCAACCCCTGTGACCAGTACTGCTATCACTAGGTGTCTGTCCCACCGCCAATGTGACATGGCACTGCACCCCCACCCAAACACCTCCCTTCAGAACGTCGCCTTTCTTTTGTCAGGCCTTCCATCAAATTAATGTCACGTTGATTTTTGAACCTAAATGATTTTTTTTTCCCATTCCCACTCTACCTACTCAAGCAGGTGTTTTTGCAAATTCAGTTATATAACCCAATCACTGTTCTGTTTCCTAAACATATGGGATTAGAATTTTGAAATAGCAGTAAATAACATTTCTATCATTTTGAGAGTCTCTCTCACTCTGAGCTTTACTTTACCCCTTTCCAGGAGTAAAGCTGATAATGTCTAGGGCTTGTTCCTTATACTCAGGGGTTGGGGCTATGAGCAGCTGGAGTAGCAGTGAGGTGCAAGATGACTTAGGCATGGGTGAGAGTTGGGAGCTGAGCTGGAGATAGGAGACAGGGAACGCTTCCAGAAAAACAAGTTTAGCAACAGATTGGATACTGCTGATGAAAAATAACACAGGTCTGCAAATCTGGGGAATGGTATCTACTAAATAAAAAAAAAAAAGAAAAATATTACACGTGTAAAATTAAGAGAACTATGAAGTTGCTCAGATCTGCTACTTCCATGACACTCTCAACAGTTTATTTAGCAATCAAGTCTGAGGACTGTTCCCACCTGCTGGAATGCACATACCAAGTTATTATAGCAGGGTTGCTTATGCATGCTGAGCTGCATTCCCATGGTTGCTATTTGTAGGGTCACTCAGATATGCTGGCTGGATCATGACTATTTTCAAGCATCCTGAGCTGCTGGGAACGATTCATTTATCAGAAGCAACAGCAAAGATATTTGTGAGAGAAACAAAGATATGAAAAAGGTACCCTAAGCCAAATTTTGGGCCAAGCTGCAGAGGCGCCGGGCAACATATTATACATTCATCATAAGCTTTGCAATATGAGGATGTCAAAGTTATAATCAATTAAGAAAACAGAGTCTGACATTGCAATACTCTTAGCTTAAGGAAACCAAATAAAATATCACAGCTTGTTCAAAAAGCTTACTTTGAAATCTCAGTATAAATAAGAGGTATAAACATACGTTCTTTCAGCTAGTTTTTTGGCAAACAGATACATTTGCTGCTGTGTAGAAAGCTAAATTAGCTTTTAAGATGAGTCTTTCATAACAGGTCCTAGAATTCTCTCTTATTCCTCATCTCCTACATTTGAAATGTTCTGGTTTAGAGACCAGTCTATCATTCCTATAATAAACTTAACGTGTACAAAAAAATGAAACTTATGAGGTCACCTTCCTAAAGGACACAATGTTGATCTCATTTTCAGGAAATCTTATTGAGCAGCATTGCAAATGAATTCCCAGCAGCATTAGAGATGAGGGGAGTCACTGAGGCAACACACTTGTGGGTTGTTTTGGCTTTGGGTTGTTCATTGCCTCTGGAGTTTGAACCAGCTGATGAGGAGAAGGGGAATCCCTGGGCTTTCTGCCCTGGAAACTGTTGGTGAGGACAGCAGCCTGCCAGGCTTTTTGCTGGATGACAGAAGTGCTGGGCTTTAACGTGCACGCATTGTGCTAAAGTAGCATTAAAACTGTGACAAACTGACAAAAGCAGGTCAATTCACAGCTCAGGCTGACACCACTTTTTCAGCTCATATTGGTCGATTACCAGTCAAATTTCAGGTACAGAAGAGACAGTGGAAGAGAAAGGCGGCTGTGAGACACATCAAGAGACCGATATGGTGACCAGGGCTCTCTTAGAGAGCCAGGCCATTCCACCCCAGGATCTCTGGCATGTAGGGTTTCTTTTCTTGCCCCATGAGTCCCCAAAGGCAGGCAACCATTCATACAATGCAGTAGCTCTGCTTTTAAGCTGGCACATTCTTCCTCTGATGCTTCTTTTTCCACTGTGTTCAAACTTTGGTTAAATTAATACTTTACAGTAAAAAACGAAGCTAATCATATCGTTTCTGCGTGAGAATAGCTGTGACTGACAACCTTTCTAAAAACACAAACCCATGACTCAGTTCACACAACACAATTTGTGAAGAGCAAAATGAAAACTGCCTGGAAAATAACTTCAAAGTAGAAGAGGAAAAAATACACAGGATAAAAGTATAAGAGGCAAAAAACTTCCTATCCCCCTCCCCAATATCCTCTACTTTCCTATTACAGGTCATTCAGAGGAAGAAAGAATGCTGCATCCTCACATTCAGATTTAACTACTTCCCTATCTGTATTTTTACTTGTTTATGCAAATTTGTTTGCTCCACTTTTGCCATGCTGCCTGCAGAGAAATTACTTGTTCCCATAAAGTATATTTTCTCCTTTTGCATTATCAGAATCAACCTCCCGTCATGTACTTATAAGCTCCTCTTTCTCAAAACTGTAAGTGCGAGAGCTGGGCTTTGGCCTCCAAGACCAGCTTTGGATTTCTGAGTCCAGCCTTGGTATTGCAGATTTAGCATCACGTAATCCCTTTCATAAATTTACTTTCTGATTTGGAAACATCTCACACACTTTGTCCGCTGCTATAAAGCCATAACAAATTAATCCAAGGAGTCATTTGCCTTTTTAAGGGAAAAATATAACAAAAGTTAAACAACTTCCCTCAATTAAACAATGACTAAAACACATAGTAGCTTCCTTCAGACAAGTCCAAGTCAAAGTTCTGAAAAGCAGCTCATTTTATCCAAGGGACAAAAAATACTTGCTCCTTTCCTGACTCATTCCCACAACTAAATCATCAAACCATCATGCACTGTTTAGTCTGACTTCTATACCAGATATCTGCACTGGGAGCAACAATGGTAAGGGAAAGGGTTAACCTGATTCCCAGCAAGCTTTCAATGGTGCTTGCTGATGTTTCTACCATGATACGAAGCAAAATTTGTCTCATAATTACAAAGACAAGAGATAATCAGCATTTACCTTGTCTTCTATCCCCTTCAGGAAAACTGAAGCAAGTCAAATCACTGTCCTAGGAGAGGAGTCCAAATTATCTGGGAAGTACCTGAAATAAAAGAGATGAGAATTTCAGGCTGCTCGCTGCCATCAGGGGCTTCTGGAGCTCCACAGGCTGGGCACAGGGTGAGTAACCAACAGGTGCCTCCTTGAGGAGAAACTAAAGTGATGGAGGCATTGAGAGCTGGACATAAAACTGATTCAGTGATATTTACTCCCTGAGTAAATGAATGATGAGGATGAATTCTGATTACAAATAGTCCTTTCAATCCTACTCAGCAGTTACAAATGTATGGCAAGTCAGTTTTTATCTCATAGCTGAGCAAACAGCTGAAACAGAGAAAAGTACTAAAGACATAGGTTCAAGCAGTCTGATGATGTTTGCAATTGCAGCCACACCAGTTTTAAACAGAATTCTACCTACTTACATGAGCAGTTGTGTGTAGCTGTGCTTGTCCAAGTGGTTTTCCTTGGTCAGGAGCCTATTAAGCATTCATAGTAACTGCAGTTGATAGCATTGCCAACTTTCAATGCTGCCTGACACTTCCCAATGAGTGTTTAAGTTGCTCTTAAATTTGCTAGATATTGCTAATTCAGTCTGGAATTGGTATCCTAGCTATGTACTACTTTGTTGAAATTGTCACCAAAGCCAAGTACAGCTTCATCATTTTGCCTTTGTTCAATATATATATATTCTTCCCCCCCAACCACCATATGTGTTTCTGTTTGGTTTCTACCACCTAATTGCAGTATTATACTTTTTCCACTACAGAAATTTTGCAATTTAGCAGAAGGAGAAAAGGAGAGGATGTCCCACTGTTAGGACTGTGGGCCTTACTGCCCACTGAAGAGGATCGCATATCTGCTTCTTATCAATTCTCCTCACACTGGAAGGAGTCTTTCTTATCTTTCCAGTCGGACTGGGTTCTCTCTCATTTGATCACTGGAGGGAAACCTAAACATGGCCAAGGGGTGGGACAGGAACATCTAGTCCAGGTTGTGGAGGACTGTGCAGTAAGGCGCATCTCAACTGGAACTGGGTGTCAGGTTATGGCCCTTAGTAAATTATTAATCACCAATGATTCACTGAGCTGTGTTAATCAACAGAAGTGACAATGTACCTGTAAAAAGATCCTTCTGATTGGTTATGTTATTATGTAGGAGCGTTCCCCTAGCTTTCTGAAAATGTTCCACAGTCCCTATATGTTTGACTTCATCTTCAAGAGGAGAGAGTAAAAAAAGACTGTCTGCTAAAACAGAATTTATTAAAATTTATTATTCTATAATGTAATTGGAGACATTATTAGAGATGATGACTATGTGATTCTATCTACAGAAATTGTACTCAAGGCCTGTCAGTCCTGATGGGACTGCATTTATTCCCTTTTTTGGCAACCACCATTTCAAGTCCAGAAGAAGGTAGGCAGATGTGTGCCCCACTAGCCACAAAACCAATCTAACCACTATTTTTTTTGTTTTGGACAACACTGTCAGTGGTGCAAATCGACAAAGCTCTACTGATGCAAAGTTTCAGGTGGATTTGGAAGAGTGCCAGTTCCTGGCTCCAGTTGGGCTAGACTTGCATCCACTCAAGATGGGTGATTTCCTTCTAGACATGTATGAAATGTTATTTCCTGGAAATAGTTCCCTTTGATTTTGTGCCTTTAAAAAAAAAAATGAAACCCCTCAAAAGGTAAATGAAACATTATATAAAAATTACTTAATTCAATGGTGTTAGAGATAGACACAGTGATAAAGGAAAACTTCAGAAAGGTTTGAGTGGAATTTAAGATAAATACATTATTTAAGATATAGTTAACACAGTAATCTAAGATTTCCCAGAGACTTAATGAGTTTGGAGCCACTAAAGCTGCACTAAGCACAGGAGACATAATCAGAATCAGAACTGACACATAGCTCAAAATCATTTCAATTATCTCTTCCACTTACATTAGTGAGAAAAACAGTAAACAGTCAATGGGATATAAGATGCATAGCCAGGGAACATCAATGGGCAACAGACAAAGGCTAGGTCATACAGTATACTGAGAAGAGAGCTTGACCTTTGGAATTGAAATATAAGCATTTTAAGCTCCAGTGGAATGTATCAGAATGGCCTTTTTCAACTTAAATGCATGAAAGGTCAAGGGGAGGTCATATTTGGCTTTGGGTTCATCAGCACAGAGCATATCCCAGCCCTTTCTTTATTCATTCTCATTAAAAAAAAGGTTTTTCAAACCTCTCTGGCATGGCATAAATATTCATTCTCCAGGGCCAGATTTTCAAGTTGGTGTAAGACAGGATAGCTGCACTGAAATAAGGAACCTCTGCCAATTTATACCATCTCAGAATCTGGCCTTCCTGTTCACATTCTTTTAAGATACAGAAATCGCAATTTCAAAACTTTTCCTGGAGCAAATGCTTCCAACAATAACGATGCATGTTTAAATTTGAGTCTTTGACATTTAAATTGACTGGGGCTTTCTTTGAAAGGCATGGCAGGAGGTATCCTCCAGAAGAGCCAAGGAGAGAGTAAACACTGCAACAATCTAGTTTACTGCTTCTCTATGTGCTCACCCTTCAATAGCAGCTTTATGTCTTTTTCAATATTCCCACAATTCTTTTTAGACAGGAAAGAACTTTGCCATCGCCTTATAAATTGCTTTGGAAATGGAAAGAGACAAAAAATAAAAGGGCCACTCACAAATGCCACCACCACCTTAACACAGCGAGGAAAGACGCAGCAGCCCACCACACGTCTGTGCATCCGTAACGGGGAACCATTCCACCTCTCACACCAGACCCAGGGCTTATACAGCAACTGCATGACTACAGTTGAGTCAGTTGAGTGGCCATCTTAAGGAAACAAGAATCCACAGTTACTTCATTTGGGTATCAGTTAGTGTCCTTTCAGAAGGAAAGGATGAAGTCAAGTCTGACACCCTTCTGTGGCTGCTCCCATAGGATCGCTATTGTGCACTTTAATGCCTGAACCCAGGCGTTTTGCATCCTACTTTCTTGAAGCACTAAGGTAATCTAGACACTGGTAAAGAAAAATTGCCTCTCTTATTTAGGATAGGGAATCCATTTGAAGAAATAATATAAAATTTCTTTTGGCATGGATAACTATTTTTATCCAAAAAAGGATAATAAATGCAAGTTTCTCTTTCTTTTTATTTTCTTTCTTAAGATTTCCAGTTAAAAATATATTACAATTTTCAGAGACTCTTGGGAAAACACAGCTCACCCCAGGTGGCATTTCTTAGTCTTCATCCAATTTCAGTTTTGTCCCTCAGCATGCAGGACAATCAGCACAAACCAGTCAATATTTCCCCATGTCAATTCCAAGGAGAAGAATCTCTTTTTTTTTTTATTAATTTTATTTGTCTGTAATATGCTTATCCTTAAATGAACATTTTAGACACAGATTCCAAATTATGCATTCATTGGAAAGATTAACTCTGATTAACAAATTCATGCTAAACAACTGTGTTTAATTGGATTTTTTGTAAGTAGCTAAATATGAATGCTTCTCAGTTCTATGTGGAAAACAAAACAAGAAGTAATTTTAAAATATTTAATGAGGAACAAACTCTGTGCTGCTGACCTATCTTCACTGGTGACGTATCCTTCTTCCCCCCATTCCCCTACATACAAAGTTCCCCTAATCTAGTCCTAATAATGGTTAAAGTTATCTGTCTAATCAAACTAATTAGCACTGGTGAACAGAGACATAATCATAATAGAAAGAAAATGCCAGTTTTATAAAATGAAAACGCCATATGTGCAGTAATTAGTGAACCACAGGCACTTTTTATAAATCATATTTATTAGTTCGTAAACAAATCAAATCCTAAATGAAATGAAAGTTACCATTAACAAACACCAATGAATAAACAGATACAATGACTAGTCCTGCTGGGTACATTGGACAAGGAGTTGTCAAAGGGTAACCCCCTCCAACTACCCCAAGAGTTCTCCTTAGAGGTGTTCAAGGCTTTTTACAGAGTACTTGTGTGTTTCTGCCTTTAAGCCACTGCATGGATGTATTAGCTGATCTAGGGAAGCTGCAGTTTGATCATGTGGGCTGTTCTTATCTGGAGACCAGATGGTCATAAATTAGGATATTCAGGTTACATCCGTGATGAAAAATGTAGCACTAATAAGTACTCTAAAGTGTTCTACAGCAGACCAGGTTTCACCAGAAATTTAACATTGATTTTGTCACCTCACATAAATGATGATATAGTATGAACATATCTAATGGCAATTTCCCTCACCCAACTCCTCAAACTGCCCCAAAACACATGAACCTCTGCTTGGTTTTAAAACCTGAATCATCTTCATTTTGCTGATGGTGGTCAGGTCACTCCTTGAAGGAGATTGTAAGAAAAGACAAAAACGGATTTGTAATGAGAACATTTTTGCAGGTTACAAATTTTCCTAAAAATCAGCTTAAAGGAGTTTCGATTACACATTGATCACTTCTTCGTCACTAAGCAGCCTGCTACCTGGCCAACAAAACCTTGCGCTAGCAGAGGCACACCTTCAGAGGGAGGATACAAAGGGCTATTTTACACCTCAGATACACAGCATCAGAGAGCCACACAGCCCAATTAGAGTACTGGGCTGAGACATCTGACTCAACACTCACAGGAAAACTCAGTTTAAATTAAGCAGGTTTGTAATAAATAGCACGTATCATTGCCTATCTGATCACAGTTTGCATGGCTTTCCTCTCCCACAGGAAATACTGGTAGCAGAAAAAGTGATGAATAGAGTTATTTTTTGAGGTACAAACACTACTTCATTCCTCAAGCTGTTGTATTGGTCTGTGGGCTGGGACCTCTTCTTTACATTAAGTGCTCTTGGATTTCACATATCCTAGCTATTTCCAGGCTTTGGGCAGAGACCAGCTTTCCTCTCTACAGTTTTGCTTAAAACACCGCGGAACTTGGTCTTTTGGGTTTCTTGGTTCAAAAGGTTCAAACCCTTTTGGTTTCGATAAAATGAAGCCTTTGATTTCTATGGCTTCTGCAGACTAGATCGGATGATGAACTTCCCTAAGTCTGCATGTATTGGCTTAGTGCCATCCTTCCTTCTGAGCTGATGCCATAGGCTGGTGAAGCAGTGTCTAGGAAAGGGCTGTGCACATCCGTACGCTGAGGATATGTGCTCAAATCCCCACCTTTCCAGGTGAGAACACAGTGTCAACTTGGGAAGCAGAAGTACGGACCAACTTTTCTGTAAGTGGTAAGTCATACTATTCCCTTTGGTGCTCATTTTGAAAACATTAATTAGAGTGGGTATTTAATGTGACTCTCCTGTAGTATGTACATGAATAGTTCCAACTAATCTCACCCTGCCCCAGCAATTCCAACGTAGGCTGTAACAATGTCTGAAACGTTAACAGTGAATTAATTATAATTGTGCAGTGGCGCCTGGCCACTTTGCTTTCTGTCTAGTTTATCTCTATTTTAGACTAAAGAAAACAACAATGAAAGAACAAACACGCAATAAAAGCCTGTGCAAGAGATAGAAAGCAGAGTATCCCCATTTTGGTTCCCCTCTCGGCTATACCCCCATCTGGGCGGGAAGCATGCTTTTTACATTTAAAAGTGCAACACAGAGAAAACAGACCCAAAGCTGCAAGCATGCTGTGCATCTTAATTTGATTCCTTTTTGTTTGTTTATTTTCCTGTACTACTTTGGATCGGGCAGGAAGCTTTAAGCATAGCAATACAGAAACAAAGGCCATTTTCATTGTATATTTGGCCTGGCCAAGACTAGGAGGTAATACTAATATTGTGAAAAAAGCCTGAGCAGGCAGGGTTTTTTTCCTGAAATAGCTGAAATAAGTCCACGCAACCATCAGAATACTTGTGGATTTTCCAGAATGGAACATTACCAGCTACAAGTGGTCCAAAATAGCCACTGAAGATTCCACAGAAAGTCATGAAATTGCCTTTAAAATTATTATATTTTAAAATTTTAATCACACAACCATTTTCTTGCTTTCTTTTCTGTTTTCTGGGAACTTTTATTTATTCACATGTTCAAGCAAAGTCTTTCATGAAAGGTCTTCCTTCTAAGACCTGTAGCTGTAGGACCTTTCCCCAACTTCCATCACGGGCCGTGGGATAAAATCACAAAAGATTGACTATTCCCAAGTGCACCAAAACCTCCCAGCTTGGACCAGCTCCTGCAGCTGGCAAAAATGCTATGTGCAATGGTCCAAAGGGCCTCACATGTCTCCGTGACCTGGGATGGGATTTTTACTCTTGCTGACACCAGCAGAACATAAGGTTAGTCCTAGCTGCACTTGAAGAACACACTTTTAAAAGCCTTCCTGCCCCATAAATAGATATGTTGAATCTGTTCATCATGGAGCAGGGAGATAACAGGAGGTGCAGTAAGACATAAGATATACCAGAGGAACAGAGGTGTGGGGAACCTTTGTGGAGAAAGCAGAAACAAAGGATAGGTCATACATAGAGATACCAACAGGTCCTAGCAGGTCAAACCCCTCCACAGCACTCAAATGCGATCAACCCTCTGCTTTATTGTTTCTGGAGAGTAGTTTTAGCCTCATCTCCACGCAGAAGTGATAAAGCAATCTGAACTCTTATTGGAAGTGCAATTTCAGGAAAAATGATGGGACATCCATCCGGTACTGAGATGCTTCAGGAGGACCAGCCCTGCTGAAGATCAAGGAGGATTTGTTAATGACTAACAGGAGCTGGAGCAGGGGAGATATCTGACTCTACAGTAGCCTGACAAGTGACTGTGAGAGGCTGTGAAAAGAACCCTGTCGATTTAAATAGCCATTAACTGTTTAGCTAACTAAACGGGGTTTATGGCTCCTTCACATTAAAGCTGGTAAGTATCAGTGATCTGACCCCAGCATTGTAAACAGCAAGACAGAGCCTTAATTTTCTTATTCTTTGAAGACTGGCCTTTTAGTACTCTAATAAAGCAGAATTCTAATGTACACAGGATACAATACAGTATGTTTTAAATAATTATACTACATGGTTAAACAGTCATTACTGTAGGAGGACAAAGACCAAAAAGATTAGTTCATACTAAATATTTCTTTTAAGTGATGTTGTTTTCTCCTCCTAATATGGTTTCCTTACAACAAACTTTGCCTTCCAATTATTCCCCTGATTACTGTAAGAGTGCCAGCGTAATTTAATATTTGGGGCTGGTACAGAGAGCCTGGCAAAAACCTGACTCAAGCAAGTTTTGCTGCAGATTGGAGATTCAGCTTACTGCACAGAAAGCAGTTTTCTATATGAAAACGATTAAAGTATATGAAGAGTAATTAAAAGCATCAATTAAGAATGTGAAATACAAATAATTTTATATTAGCCAGAAAACTTATTCTGACATACTAAAATGGGCACTTAAAAGAAACCGCAATGTGGGCTGCCACTTATTCAGAGCTCTAAAATAACTGCCAAGTGGTGTCTAAACGTATTATTTGATGCAGTATTTATAGGAAAATAATTTTTTCTTACAATTTAAATTAGCATAACACACTGTGACTATGTTCATCTGTATGAAGATACTTAGAAGTGCCACTGCTGTGCTGACAGTTAAACTTAATTCTGCAAACTCGTCTTTTTATGTATGTGGAAAAGACACAACCTTCCATATTCTGCATTCCAGCTTTCCTATGCCAGGAAAAAGGGCAACAGTGCTAGCAGTTGCCCCCATGTTTTGTCACATTTTTCTGAAATAATTTATTTTTACTGTGAAATAGTAACCATTTAATTGATATTTCATTTTAAAGTCAATCTGGGAAAATGGTGGATATATTTGATGGCTCTATGGCAGGAATTTCCTGTTTTGCATATGGCTGTGTACGTTTTTCCTATGGATAGTCACTGCAGAAGGTTGGATTCCTTCCTTTCGCAGAGCAGCAGAGAGACCTTGCACCGGCCTGTGGCAGAACACAGCAATGCAGGCAAATACCCACCATCTCGTGCACAGACACTTAAAAAGGTTAGGTATGAGATTTTTATGGGAAAGGAGAGTTAGAACAAACTTGAAACTAATGTTGCTGTTGCTTGGGAAGTTGCTGCAATTAGCCTCTAAAATCTGATGTCGCATGTCAAGATGTTATCTACTTATCATGCTGCTGTCACCAACACACAGTCCTGGGGGACAATGCACGAAAGAAAATCCTGCATCACTTCAAGCCAAAATGAGAATTATGTCTCAGCATGTGCACACACACACACAGACACCGCACTGAGAGACAGAGCACGCTGCTGTTGGAAAAAGCAGGACACAAGTTGTCTTCTGGCACTCACCCTTTGCTAAGCTTCTGCTCAACAAAACAGGTACCACTCATCTTGTCTTCAAAAACAGATTTCATGGACACAAAAAAATCTTTAAGAAACAAAGCAGAAGCTTTTTTTTGTAATGTCCTCTATCTCTACTGAAAGACAAAACGGCAGCAGCTCAAAATACGCACCAAAAGGAGAAGGTCATGATAGAAAAAGTAGGTGCACTGGGTCCGGCAGTGTAGGGCATCACATCCATTGGGCTGTGTAAGGGTTTATTATCAACCCATAAATAAAAGGGACAGCAAAGCTTTCCCTAAGATTGTTAGCAGGTGGTGTTTCTTGGTGCAAGCTTTTTGGGGCCTCATGAATTAAGAAACTGCTTGAGGAAATATATACAAAGTATTCACTCATATTGATGCAGAAGAACAAATGTTGGGGACTACGTACTTCACCTATGGATGTTTAACGCTATAGAAGAAAGGAAAAAGAAGCGTCATCTTTGCTTTTTAAGATAAATTTACAGATTTTCAAGAGCAAGAAGATGACATGTAGCCCTGTGGTCTGATCTACTAACTGCATGATGACATCTTGTCCCAAGAAGACCTTGGAAATAGACCAAGTTTCAAGAGGTGGATTATTCTTCAGACCCTTTCAGGAAGACATCAAGACATATATTCCCTCATGATGCATAATGCTCTGTCCTTCATCCACAGATAACTCAGAATCTCAGGCCAGGGCCAACTTCTCAGACACCAGATCAAACAGGAACAAGCAGGTGGCATGCACTCATTGGTGAGATGTTGCACCTAAGCAGTGGCATGAAAAGGGGAACTAAGGATAAGAATGCCCTGAGAAAGGAAGTGTCTTCTTCAGCAACTCCAGCAGAATAGAGAAGTACAGCTGACTCAAAATATCATATTTTGGGCATCAGGAGATTTTGGGTCTTCACCAAGCAAAAGAAATTCTATTACATCCAGCCAAACCAACAGTTTCAGGTGAGTTACAGTTCAATAGTTTCTACTCAAATACAATGTATCAGTTTTCTTTACAGGTCACTTTCCCTTTGCATCTACCTGTGCAGGTATGCACCTACCTACTCCTCATTTTTGACTAAATGATCATTGCTGCCTTGGAAAACCTTATTCTCACTTGCTGAGTTTAACGTTTTACAATTCCTACTGTAGCTGTATCACAAGACTCTGTTGGAAGAAAATGGAGCTACAAAAAGGGGTGTTTTATCCTTTTGTCAGCTTACCAAGGGAACAATCAAATTTGCAAATGCAAGACCTAACCTACCCTTACTCAAAGCATGGTAGCACCAGGCAATGATCTCATCTAATTTCCTTGCAAATCATGGTCAATTGTATTAAAATAGGTTTTAGAAACATACCTGCATCATCTGAGGAACAGCAGTCTCAGCTCACTTGTATTTTTAAGCAAGACATGATGGTAAATCTTCCATCCAGAAGAGTAATGTGTTAACCCACTATGCCTCCTAATCCCTATGAGTCTCATTTTGATTGTACAAAAATAATTTAGGAACCTATCCGTTTAAAACTGTCTTTTCTGGTGCCTAAGTGCTTCATTTTAATAGATATTAGCTGTTAAAGATACTCATTTTAACAATGACATTTACAGCTTTAACCAGTCTATCATTGAGCACAAGTGCATCACTTAGCAGGATAGTACTGTTTAAAAAATAATCTACCTGCTTTAATGCATATTGGAGTGTATTAGTTGATGTCAAATTAGGTCATTTTAACCCTTCAGCTTTTTTCAGGAGCATGAATACATTTCAGACCCTTTTAGTTCAACATTGAACTAAAAGATTCTTTCACAGAGTCATAATATTCACTTACATTTCCCTGTCCATTTAAATTCCTTTCAATTAATTAAGCCTCACAACAGCACCGCAAAGAGTTTAAGAGCTACTATTCCCCAGTTTGGGGTTGCAGGCCTAATCCATTTGAGATGGATGGGATAACTCCAACTGTTTTGAAGCAGGCCAGAGAACTAGGATTTTTCATTTCACAGGAAAGGCTCCCATCAGTTTACAAGGGAATTGGGTCAAGCTACAGGTGACTGAACCAAAGTACACACTGCCACGTGGCATTGTAAACTTCCTGAGAGATCCCAGATGTGCAGATTCCTGTGTCTCCATAATCACAGCCCTATCCTTCTTTTGAAACAAAATCATGAGAAAGCAGACGATGTAGAAAATGTCAACGGGCTGTATAAACATGCATTGGAAATCTAAGAAGCTGATTTCTCCTTTGTTGCTAAAGGCAGAAGAACTGCCATGCTACATCAAACAGCAAATCCAATTAACACAGTATCTCCTCTCTCATAGTGCCCAGCTCTTAAGAATGGATATGAGAATTATGTTACACCATCTCAGCTTCTCAAAACCAAAACATTTGAACACCTTCCTGAGCCAGGCCACGTATCCAGGACAAATACCTTTAAACAACCCTGCTGCATTTTCTGGTCTATCTCCATTTCTGCTCAAAATGGAGGGTTAGGAAATGAAATGAGGGCACAGCTCTCTGAGTATCTTCCTTCTGTGCAAGGCTGGGTCTCTCCATTTCCCGCTGAATTCCTGTAGGCAGGGGAGATGCTGCCCTTCCCAGTGGCACAAGTCCTGCCCACTGGGAGACCCCAGGGCAGCTTGCGAAACCTGGAAGGTTGTCCTCGCACAGAAGAGAAAACCCACACACTTATGTCTGTTCCTGTTGCCCTTCCAACTGAGGCATCTCACATGGTTTCAAAGCAGTGTAGCTCACTGCCATTATTAGACACTGTCAGGCAGCTATTTGCCAATAACAGGTCTGTATGAGCCTGTCTGAATTAGGGAGAAGTGAGCGTGCTGAGCTGCACGTGCTCCACTGACCTCTACTTGCATCCCTTTGAGGTAGGCAACGACAACTACAGAGAGCTCCTGAAACATGGGCATGCCACCAAGTTACGCAGTGGAATAAATGTTTTCTCTTCTGTTTTCTACTCCTTGCTTAATAATTTGTAAAATTCTCCTTGCTTTCCCAGCTGCTGCTGAGTAATAAGTAGCTATTTTTAGAGAGCTAACCACTGTGACTCCACAACATTTCTTCTGAGTTGAAAAAACTTATTTGTCCTTGCTTAATCTTACTCAGTTAGATGTACAGGTATTTCCAGGGCTCCTATTTTCCAATGGGCATTGCTTTCACCATATTTCCATTGAATTTCTTTGCCAGCTTAGTTATCCAGTAACGTGAATGCCACAGTCGTTAGATAATGGGAGATCATTCCACAGCTTCTTTCAGGCTAATTTGTATTTGCCTCTCTTGAATAACAGTTACAAGCTATGCTATATGACCATGTTCTATAGGCGTGAATAGCCATGGTGCTCACATTTCACTTCATTGCTTAGGACTCAAGGGAAATACAGCTCTCTGCATGGGGATATTCTTTGTAGATGTAAATTTTTATAAAGGTGCACATATTTTTTTAATATCACGTGTCACATAAGAACTACCTTATGGGGAATGCAGCATAAACTGTGGTTTAAATACAGATGTCTGAAAGCCATTAGATTGAACAGTTAAAGCCAGTGTTCTATCAGCCTGTCTAGCCCACTGAGTTTCTTCCGAAGTTATCACACTTTTGCAGAAGAGCAATAGAATGTAAGCAAGACCACAGAGCACATCAGATATATTATTGCTTAGTAACTAAAGGTTAATAAAGACTTTTTCCAGATACACAATTAAAAAGAGATTAAAAAAAATCATCTTCTTATCCTGAAAACGTTATAACACTGCGAGCAAAATTCAGGGTTTTACACAAGGGTACAACACATGAAAAGGTAATTTGTCAGGACCAGTTCAGGAAAGAGTTCCTTGTTATAGGAGTGCGTGCTTCATTTTATCACTTGCTTTTCTTAATAGCAATAGATTGAAGTGTCTGATGTAGTCTCCTGAATGAGAAGTTCTAACGCCAATTGAACTTAGAAGTTCAATTCATTGGGTCTAAGGCTACTTACCTGAAACAAGATACTGATACATTTGCATACAATAAATGACAACTTGAGCATCTGCAGAGTAAAATGTTGGCCTTCTGTTAGGCTGCAATTAAGACAAAAAGAACTTGGGGATACTTTTTCCTTTAACAGACCACACAAAACTAAACAGAAAATGGACTCAGGTTTCCACCAGAAAGCTGAGTATAGCACCAGCTAATATATCTGTTAGTATCTGCAGGGCTTTCACGAGCTCCAAGCTCTTTCTGTGAGGTGATGGGCAGCCATGGGTGGAGCTGGATAAAACAGGCAGTGTTCTTCTATGGAACTTCATTACGATCAAAATCGCTTAGATCCTACCAAAAGTACCACACCTAATTAGGTCAGCTTTTCTAGAACTGATACAGGATAGATTTCTGAATACACAAGGGAAACTTTTATCATCAGTTTGGAGGAACTATTCCCAAAAATCACATCACTTCACCCTTCATTTAGGGTGAAAAGGGCTATTTTCCCTATGATGAAGTGTATGAACCACTTGGGAAGAACTAATTTCCTAACTTCTATTTATAGATATACTTTGAGATAAGTTTATGTAAGGAAATATGGACAAAAGAACATGCAAACAAATGGAAAATTAAAACACTCTATGCAATGTGCTGCCATAGAGTTCTGCATGTGGGTGTGTTTGTGAATATGTTATGTATGAAATTGTGAGGATAAGACATAAAATTTGTTAAATAAAAACAGGTTATAATTAAAATAACTTTGTTCTATCAACCATTCTGTGCGCTATAAAATTTCTTGAGAGATCCCTCCAGGCATATTAAACTATTGACAATCTGTCTGGAGTGCCAGGATTTGGGTTACTAACTTTGCTTTGACTTGTTTTAGATACAGGGTTTTATCACAGAATTTTAGATCACAGGGTGTGACGCTTGGGTGGTTGTCCTAAGGAGCTGATACCAGGCAATATATTTTTAATTTCCCTGTGCTTTGCCAGGGCAAGATGTGAAAAACAAAGCACATCCTGAGACTGATATCTCAGAGGGCTTCTGACGTGTTTATGGTCAGACTACACAGTTTTCAACAATGTATAAGAGGGAATGTCCAGGGTATGCAGTTGTCAAACATAACCCTCTTGATGGCCTGTAATATGTCACAAACCAAAAGATTTAAGGTGAACATGAAACTGTTAAACTTTGACTTTTGTTACCAATCTGGCTCTTGGCAAGAGAGACAGAAACAAAGGAGCTGACAATTGACCACAAGGAATGTCCATATATCTCCACTAAGGAAACAGCACAGTTTGAGGGAGAAGCCATTTCACCCACCTAGCCAGCAGACTTGGGACCTCAACCTTACTAATGGTGATTTGGGTCCATCACCAGGCTGTGGTTCTTGTCTAATTACACAAGAAGACATGTTAACACAATGAGACCTCAAGCCACTGGGTTTTTTGGCAGCAGTGTGAACAAAAGCAACCTATGTGATTCACCCCCAAAATTAAACTAATGACTTAGTGATGTCTCTTCTTTCCCTGTAAGAAGTCACTGAAAGGAACAACCACTTGAGATACTTAGCTATATGAATATATCTCTTGCCAGTGCCACTTCCTACTGAAAACACTCAAAGCTGTTTTTTTTTTCACATTTCTCTGGAAGTGAGACCCAGACAGCCCCCTACCATAACCCTTCAGCCAGTTACCTTTTTGGTGCCAGGATATTGCAAGAGACTTTCCATTAGCAGAAACCAGCACCAGACAGGTATGTGTAAATCTGCGGCTCAGGTTTTCAAACTCCTCAGCATTAGCATCCAAAGTGCTGTTGATTTGTGTCCCTCCAGTTATGACATTGAGGTTGCTAATGTGGTCATTCCTGTAGAACTCATATCCAATTAGCTGAAAGAACAGATGTGCTGCTTCTAGAATTTGCATTACCCATTTCCACCTGTGAGAGTAATACTATCAGCTCGCCAATTACTCATGGAGATTCGAGTCTGAACTCCAGACTCAAATCTTTTTACAAGCAGTACGCTTAACGAATCAGTAGTGCACTCTGCAAAAATGCAGCTAAACTGGAGTTGGAGAAAACATCTGTCTCTGATGTGCGCCATTGTGATGCTTTATGTCAGTTTGCATCAGTCAAGCTTGCAGTTTAACTCTGTTTCAGGGGTTTTTTTACATGCATCAAAAGGTTTGTCATTTTTCTGTGATTTAGGTAAAGGTAGGCTAAGCAATAAAATTCTGTGGGCTGGCAAGCACTGAAGCAAACCTCAGCTTTTAGCTTCATGTTCCCAGATGCCTACATTTCCAGTGGGTAGTGTGTCATATGTCTAAAGAAATTGAATGCTAATGAAATAGAAAGCAGTGAATAACTGCTATAATGGAAGAGAGTTGTTCAGCTAATAGGACAGGTTCTGATAGAGGCAATTGATAGAGCTATCCCAGAGAAATAAAAAATAATTATTGAACTATTTATATGAGCAAAGAGTAGAAAACTGGGGGTGGTGGAAAAGGGGGATCCTCTTGTCAGTCTGCTGTAGAAGGGATCTTCTGGAGGCTACCTAATGAATGCTCTCACTGCCTTGTGAATTCCAGGAGAAAACTCTTCCTCTATTCCCCAGCTCAGAAAACAGCTTGCTGCCGAGAGCTACTTCTGTGTTACATTAGGGAAAGAGTAATGGATTTTGAACTATGTCTCTTCAATGGAAATCCTTCTTTCCCCCCAGCTGGAAGGCAAAAGTATTATGTCTGCTTCAGCCCAGAACTGTCATCACATAGGAACTGACCCCAGACTTTGCAGAAAATTCATAGATTCCATCAGCTTTTTTATTAAAAAGTCACATTCTTCCACTCCTAAACATTTCACTAAATGCAAGAGCCACAGGGGGCAAAATGTGGGCCTTGGCAAAGCCAAGGCAGGATTAAAAATCTAGAGTCTGTTTAAATTGAGAAAACTGTTTCCATTTCACTAAGGGGATGGCAACGGGGAGGGGAAATTGCAGGTATTTTGCCAATGCTTTTCCTAATGATTTTTTTTAATTGAAAACTTGAAAATGTGACTCATTTTCATAGCTGACATACATGCAAACATATGGTTAAGAGAGAGTCAACTTTCCAATCAACCCTCTAGGTCTCCAGAGGTCTGCCACCTTCAGCCAGTAGTTTTTGGAGGATGATGTTTCATTAGTAGATCAAATCCAGGCTTGAACTTGAATCCAGCTGGCACACAGGAGGACCTCAAGCTGACAAGCTGTTCCTTGGAGCGTTAGCAATTCTTTCCCGTCCTAGCTTTAAAGCCAAACATTGGCAGTATGATGCACTATTTCATCATGGTATTTCACAATGATGCTATAACACCCACATTTCTGAACAGGATTGCATGGAGCTCCAGGAAATTCTTCATTAGAGCTCAGTCTGAGCAGTTATTCATAAGCTTTTTCCTGAATGAGTCAGGCCTGCCTGTCCTCTGAGAGCAGGGAACTCAGGTAAACAGTCTTAGCCCCCTGTGTCGCTGCAGAGCCCTGGCTGAGTCCCTCTCCCTTCTCAGAAAACACCAGCTGAGCTTTTCTTGGCTCCTTGTCCAGTTTCATTCTGAATGGCCACTGCTATCTGGCGCCAAAGTTCATATGCAGATACTGCCCCAGGCTGCTAATAGCTGGAAAGTTCCTCTCATACCCTTCTCAAGTGCTCATTTATGACTAAGCAAATCTCACGTTCAGGAGAGAGATATGTCTTACTCATGGTGAGCTTGTGTAGCTCCCCACCACTACCTTCAGTGAGGAATACAGCAGACTAAACAAAAATAAAAATTAAAGAAAACCAACCCTATTTTTTTTCCACTTGTCTGGGTTTACAAGCCACGAAAATCCTTGTTTTAAAGTACATGTAAAGAATCAGGCAGTGATGGGCTGTTGTCAAGCTGTAGTTCTCGCTGTGCATCAATTACAAATCAGGTTTTATTCTATCAGAAAGTGACCCCTTGGATACTTGTGGTGGGGTTTTTTTCCCCTTAAAATGGTGGCACAGCACTTCCTGCACACCAATAACTAAAATGCTGGATGAGAAGTGAGATACAGTTTCTGGTGATAATTGTCTAGTGCCAACTGCCTTCTAGGTCAGCATCTGCTTTCACACTCAAAAACCAATTCACACAAATACTGGATTGCTCATTGGTAGTGAAGAAGCATTTCGTGAACTTTGAAAGTAGAGAGAGCTTCAGGGTTTCAGTCCAGGTCTAAAATTTATGATGTTTTCTGTGCATCACAGTGCAAGGGTGTGTAAGCCAGTCTTAATGGAAAAGCTTTGGTGGCATTCTAGTTAGCTTTGATTTAAAGCTTAATTTAGGTCCTGAAAAGGGTTAGTGCATCTTTACAGCCATCTTGTAATTCTCCAAGAGTCCTGCCATGAAGTTAGCCAAGTCCACATTTCAACACGGCAGGGTCACTTTCAGATCAAACAGGTACTCAGACAACTACCAAAACCCACTGAGAGAAGGCTCACACCTTGTCTAAAAATCTACCAAAATGGAGGCAGGCAATTCACGTCACTGTTTGAGAGCATTCAAAGGAGATGTAATGAAAATACTAAGAGCAATACACATACACACACACACACACACACACATATATGTAGTCACTCGGGATATTCAATGAAAACCGAAATGCCAGGTTGAAAGTGGCTCTAACTATTTAAAACTGAATATTAGACCTGAGAGAATAATTGGCAGCAAATAATTCACCCGATAAATTTAGCTTCTTTTTCAGCTTGTGGAGTGTCTGCATACAGATTGCCATTTCCTCAGATTTCATCATTACTTTAAACAAGTCTCAATTTTATAGAGTAATTCCTTCCCTGTATAGGTGGATAGCGAGGAGTCTCCACTACTTTCCTGACTCTGTATCTGAAGTTTGATTTGCAAATGCTAGCTGCAAGCCACTGCATGCACACAGGGTATTGCTCCGACCCACAGTTTGATGTGTGTCCTGTTTGAAAGTTTGAGTTTGCCAACTCAGCACTTAGTTTTTACAAGCACTCGCGCGGGTGAAAGCTGAAGTACCAAGGAAAAGCAAGTAATAAGCAGAAAGCATTGCAGAAAGATGCTCGCTTTTAAATACTAGGAAATCCTCACCACCACCACAAAGGGCTGAAGAACGCCTTTCACCTCTCCTTAGTATGAGCACCTCTTAATTAGTTCAAAATAGAGGACACAGCATTACTGGAATCAATACCAAACTCCCGAGTATTCTGCAGCTGGGAAAGAGTAAGCACATGTACTGGTCCAGGCTGGGAGCCAACACAACGGAAAGCACCTTTACAGAAAGAGCATACGAGGGGCTTGTGGACACCGGGTGGGACATGAGAGTGCAGTGTCCCTGCAGCCAAGATGTTCAGCTGCACACACAGGGTTGAATTTGCAGCCATCCATGCATTGGGATGCACTTACAGGGGAGCAGCTGGTAGGACAACGGAGGGGATGCCTACCCCTCCACTTGGCACTGGTAAACCTGTACCTGGAGGGTCATGTCCAGTGAAGACACCGAGATACTGGAGAATGTGTTATGAGTTTGCAGAGGCTGTTAATATGACTAGAGAGATGGAAGAACATAACAGGAGCAGCTGAAGCATTTGGGTTTGTTCAATAAAAGAGAGTTGTTACTGCTGTCTACTTAATAGGAAGGTACAAATAAACAGAGTAAGACTCTTCTTGGAGGTGCATGACAATGAAACAAGAGGCTATGGACACAAGTTAAAACTTGGGAAAGTCTGGCTGGCTATTAGGAAAAGCTTCTTCACTGTAAGGATGGAAAATGCAGGAGCAGGTTGCACAGAGATGCTCTGGAGTGTTCCTCCTTGGAGTCAGTAAAAACCCACCTGGACATGGGTCTGATCAACCAGTTCTCACCAGACATGCCCAGAGGAGGATGTAGGACTGTATGGCCTTAGGAGGTCCCTTCCAACCTACGTGCTTCTATGATTCCTTGACACTGTAATAAATATTTTTCCAGTGCTTGGAGCAAGTCCGAAATATTTTTATGTCCCTGGATCTGTATTTATGTAAGAATTTACAGACTTTTATAGTAATTTCTACTATGGAGACATTTTGAATGGTAAAATCCACCCCTTCAGAGCTAGATTAGTGGCAAAATGATGGCAAAAAAACAAAGGTGCAAAATTCCGCAAATGTTGGGTTCTCCATGAGCGTATCTTGGCTCAGCACGACAGACTGACAGCCACCCTGATTTACAAACGAAGAGAGTGCTGCACTGAATCTTAAGACTGCATAAATGAATGTGTTTCACAGTTAACATAACCTCAGATACAATACAGCTATTTTTAAGGCATCCAAAAAGTTCTGTCTTTCTCAGTGTAGTACCATAGTAGGAACCTGTGTGCACCTCCTGTGATCTCTGGCTTGCAATATTACTGTGTGTGACACAGAATTATTAGGTACTGAAATAAACTTCAGCTTTTAATGGCTAAATGTCATGCAAGAGGATGCTGGACTTGAAAGCCAGCAGAAAAGCCCTAGGCTGTTTCAGAATTCAGATTCAAATTATTCAGTTATCTGTACTCCTCTCAGATATCTATAAATATCTACACTCCACAGGGTGCTCATGCAATTTCTGATGGTTTACCAGACTGAAGCCACCTCCTCAACTGTAGGTTAGAGTTGTAACTCCTTGATATCGATGAAAAGGCAAGGGACTTCGTTATGAAGGTCATTTTTCAACTGAACAGTTAACTGGAGGGCACCACAGAATGAGTTTAGCTCTCTTTTGTCTCACAAATTTTGCAATCAAAGAATATAAACACGAACAAAGCCATTAAATAGACCTCTTCTTGCCGAATGCTCTGGAAGAAATTTAACTAACTTAATAAGGTAAAAAATTAGAACATTTTCATTAACACAAAATGTTCTTTTTAATTAGGATTTTGCAAGCTAAGTCTCCTAATGAATGAAGGAATGGAACTTCAAAATGATTTGAATTGCTTATTTTTTTTCCTCTCGCTGAGAAGAACAAATGTAACTTTTTGCGAAATAAATTCAGTTGGTAATTGGAGACTTTCTAATTAACTATTTCATGGATTGTGTTTTCACAGGCCTATAAAAATGAATTGCTACAAGATGGCTGCTAGCAATCCTCAAGAGCTCCAAGCTCTCTAAGGATGTAGCCAGTGCAAACCATGCGGAGATACATACTGTGGGCAGAGGGACAGGCGATTTACTGCTTAACAAAGCGGGTGCAGAGCAGATCCAGGGGGTAATTGCCCCCTTTTAAGGAAGGGGTTGCAGGGACACATTCTTTGGCCACGCTGTGTGTGCTGTGGAAGGAGGTACCGATGATGCTCTGGTGTGGCTGCTTTGCCAGCATTGGTGCTGGGCCCACTCTGGGTAAGTTGCTAAGGAGAGGAAAGGTAGTGTTTGTAGGGGTGTGAAGGAAGGCTCCTGTGTGACAAGCTAGAGCAGCCACAAAGTCGACACGCACTGGCTGTGTCTGACAACAAAGCCCTGCCTGATACCACAGGGCCAGTATTAACATGTCAGACCATCGGCAAACATGAAACGAATGAACCCATTTGAACACTCTGCATCTGGACACGGCTGGTAGAAAATGCGGAGGGTGTAATCAGAATTGGTACCTGTTTCCCCACATGCAGAACAACTACAAAAACCTGTGCACTGGAGTGAAGGAGAACTGGTCAGTCTATGGGTGTTACACAGCACTGCCTGAGCCCATTCTGCAGGCACCAGAGACACATGTTCAGTGCCACCAAGGATGATCTCAGATGAGTGTAAGACCTTCTCCAGTACTTCCAGCTCTAATGGTCACAAGCAGGTATCGCCATTTCTGACAAACCCATACCAAGAAGGTTGCTTCCCAAGGAAATGCATGAGGGAATAGACACTGCTAGAAAACATTATCCTGAAATGCCAATGGAAGAAGTATAAGCTATCGGTCTCCAGTTAAAAGACAAAAGTAATCTAAAGCAGTGCAACAAGGATGAGATGCTGCTTTTGACCTAAAGCTCTGGCTTCCTTTTCACAAAAGGTTCAGATTCTTTTCCTATACTAATATGACCACACTACTACATGTTATGACAGAACAGGCTACAAAGCCACATGTCAGGTGACACTATTGACAGGAGAAGTGCACTCGATCTACAGAGATTGGAAGCTTGAGCAGATGGGCTAAGGCACAGAGATCACTTTGTGATCTACAAAGCAGGTTGAAGCAAATTTGTGGGAACAGGCCCTGGTATGTGCAGACTTAGTAAAATCTGTTTTTCCTAAAGGAAAACATTAGCAAGCAGTAAAAGAATGAGGCATAGGTAACTGTAAATGTAATAGAAGGTTAGTTGCCTTCTACTGTTCACTGCTCATAAACTTCAGCCAAACGCTACGCTCTCAAGCTTCTAACTCTCACTGAGTTTTTAATAGTCATTAAAATCTAAATGGTAGTCCTCTAGCTCAAGTTATGGAGAAACCTGGCCTTTGGGTTTGGAAGACTAATGTAATATCTCCATTAATGCCCATTAAAACACAGGTGAGGTCTGTTTAACCTTTTCTGTTCCTCCATGAGATATTATCAGGTTGGCATGCAGTAAGCATGGAAGCACTCACGCTCCCATGCTCAGCAAAGGGGTGAAAATGATAAGAAGGCAGTGACCCTTTATTGAGTCATTCTCCACACAATCTATGAAGAAGAAAAATAACCCACAAAAAGTATCCTAATAAACAAATACTGGAGATAGCAAAAGTATAGCAAAAGACAAAGGTTTTGATAAAACAGAGATTTTGGTCAGATGCCTTAATCTATTTACACAGCAGGAGTCTTTCAACAAATTGTGCTGCAAGATTAGAAATGAATTAGCAAGTTCTTAAAGCAGACATTGAAGTCCAGGAACACAGGTCAAACAAACACATTGTTAGTAACAAGTACCCAGCACTAAAAGCAAAACCCGTTATTTGATGTCACAGTGGCCAAAGAGAAGAGTTCCTGTTGGAAGGGACCTACAACAATCTAGTCCGTCTGCCCCTTCTCAACACAGTGAGGCATGAAGGTGTAGCACAGGAAGGACCATATAGGGTCTGTCTGAGACAGAAAATATATATGTCTTAAACTGGTGTAAAATGTATCAAATAAATGCAATGCAGTAAGTATTAAAAAACTCTCAAGATGTTTGACAGATTGGTATTATTTAAGGATATATCATGCATACATTCAGCCAAAAATGCATAAACGTGCATAGGATTTCATCAGACAATTAGAAAAGATGTTAAATCTGAACTTTCCTGGAAGATGAAGTCAGATAAAATTTAGTGTTTGCCGACATCATCTACTTAAGAGTGCAATCATTTAAATAAGTGATTGAAGAAGTACAAGGTTAAGATCCAAAAGGCAGTAATGCAGAAAAACAATTGCTCTATTTTCCTGCAGACTAGATGACTGCATAGATCCTAATACTAACATTGAGAAAAAATGTCTACAGGTTTTTTTTTTAGATAGGATTTTTTCTCCCGGCCCCGGGCTTCCACTGTTTTACCTGGTCAGCTTCAAACCAGAAGCAAATAAGACACTATCACACAAGGGCACTGTGGATGTGAACATGGTCCCCGAGATGGGCTTCTTCCTATTGCCTATTTTGCCACTTCCCAGACAGGGAAGATTGTATGACTGACGTGGAGCAGAGGTTGGCCTCATTCCTTTTTGCACCGTAAAGATATGGGCAGCTGAAACTGGTGTCAGGGGACCTTTGCATCAGCTGAAAATGCGCTCCAAGTCTGCTGCAGGGGAGCACAATCTGCCCTACATGCATAGAATTCACACAGTTCCGGGGTGCTGGGAAGCTGGCGGCAAGAAACAGTGCCCTGGCCTTACACGATATGTACTCCTGGTTGGCAGGGAGTGTTTCTGTTTGTCTTCTCTCATTCTGCTCTTTGTTTACTTTTGTGTGTAGGCCGATGGCTTGGTGCTTTTCAAAAATACAAACACTTCTCCCCAGAGAGCACACATCCGGTAGCGCGGTACAGCACAGTGCTGGCTGCATAACCCTTTTTGTATTCCTTGTGCACTGGGCAGGGATTTTTTCATTTCATGCATCATCCATAACTTGCCGCAACGATTCCAAAAATCTCTACCACGCTCACATGAATACGAATAATTTAAATTCACATTTTTGCTTTTGAAAATTTATCATCATAGAAGTTGGGCTCATAAATGAACTGTATTTTTTAAATTTCTCATAGAATAATCAAGTCATGTCACTGACCAACAAAACAGCCTCATTGTATTGGTATTGTACAGGCACTCTGAGCTATTACTCCACCTCATAAGAAGGTCAGCTACTGACACAAATGTGTCACCAGCATTGTTGTCCACTCTACTGCTTTTTCTTCAGTGCTCCTTTAGATAGGCTATTTCAAAAAGCAACTAAAAACAAAGGCTCAGGACACAGGTGCGTATCTTTTTATCTGCCAACAGCAAAGGCTTTGGAGGAATTTACAAGGCATGTTGCCATCCACACTTATGGAAGAATTGGCTTGGAACCAATGTTACTCCCTAGTCCCCATCAGCGTCCACTGGGTTTTGGCCAAAGAATAAGATAGTGCATTTCTTAAACATATTTATGAATACAGGAGGTTTAATCCTCCCTGACCGCAGAGAAACCGTTAGCTGACATAAAAAGCAAAGCAAATTGTAACTGCCATAAGCAATGAGTTCCACAGTTTCTCAATTTTAATGGCACGGGCCTTTGAGAACCAAACATCACTCTTGTCTCTCACCCGTGGGGACCAGGGCAGCTAACAGGTCACAAGCCACCTCTCCCAAAAGCTACCTGGATAACGCTGCTGGTCCCCAAACCCAGTGTGCACACAGTAACTACCTGCCTGTGCACATCAAGGCTCCAATCCAAGGTGAGTTAGGTCTGTGTTTTTCACTACAAACGCTTTTTTATAACTGAGATGACTCACTTTCTCTGCACACGTATTTATTACATTCAATTAGTGGGTACAATGCAGTGCTTCCACACCCAACAATGCTGACAAGAATATAGGAAGAAGCTAGAAAGGAACAGAAGGGAAGAACCGAATTGCAGTGACTTTCCTGTTGGAAAGTCCATGTCTGGCAGAGGGACTGCTCAGGAGGCCAGAAACTGGACACATCGGCTCCTCAAAAGACACTAAATAAGTTTGCCCAAACAGTTAAACCAATCTTGTATTTACACACAGAATGCCTAAGACAGTCAGCCTAAATTTGTCAATCAAGCAACAAAGTCTCCACTGGAAAGAAGATATACACTTACAAGCTTTTCAGAAAGACAGGCAAGATTATTTAGCACCTACCCGGCTGAGAACTTACACTGAGTTTGAACCCTGCTATTTCTTCCTTCATTAGTGGAATAAAAACATCTTCAGATTTTTCCTGTTACCAACCTGCTGATAGAAGTGGTGGGGTATCCTCGGGTAGAGGTCCATCTGCCCATGTGGTGTGCCCCAAAGGGGTTGTCACCAAGCACTCTGTAACTCCTGCCAGCCAGGCACCAATGCTGCCTCCTGCCTCAAGGAGTTTTATCTAAAAATAGAAGCCGCTTAAGAAAAATGACCACCTTCTAAAGAAGAACAGTCAGTTTCTCTGTGAATCAATTTAAGCCTGAGCACATCAATGAGATAGAGCTTGACCTAAAGAGCTCCACAGAAATCAAGACCTAAGGTAAAGGTGTGCTAGTAATATGGAAGAAGATAAGGAGACTATGGGCCTGATCCAAAGGCCATTAGGTCAGTGACAAGCTTTAATGTTGATGTAAATGGGCTTTGGAACAGGCCATGCTAGAGAAAAGAGCACTTACTGTAAAAATAAGCAGCTGGTTGAAACGGATTGCGAGGGAAATTTTTTTTTCAGGCAAACCGTACTTCCTTTTTTCTTCCCCAGCATACCTTCAGAGGATCAAGCCATTAGGTACCATACATGAGCAGGGACCACCTTGCCACCTCATCCCACATGAGCACCCAAAGGTCAGAAGACTCTGGTTCCCACACCAGGACTTAGACCTCACAGCAGCACAAGCTGTTTCCACAGCTAAAGGATGGTCAGACCCTCTGGTCCAGCTGCACTTGCTGTACCATTAGGTGCTTCGTTAGCATAGCTGGGCACCCAGTCGGCAGTAGTGCTCACCCGTGTTAGCGCCAACATCCATTTTACATGAGTGACTGCGGGAATCCATTCCCAGCTCACCAGGGAGTGGTGATGGTCTGAATAATGAGAGAGGAGCTGGGTGGTGGTAGCGCATGCTAAACCTTCACCCATCACACCTCGAGGAGCTACTGTTTTCCAGGGATTGCAAAGACCTTTTTTGACACAGGTGTAATATCCACTAAGTTGGGGAGAGAATGCGAATGTTTACTGCTCAGCAATGAGACAAAAATACACCCAAAATCCTCTCTCTCTGGCCCATGCCTAACGTTCATCAGCAAAGCCATTGAACTGACAAGGTTGTTCCAAGAGCAAATATCCTGTAATTGAATACTTTGCGCCTCAACACAAAGAGAAATAATGTAATTCTCTCAGAGATAAAACAAAGGATTTACTAAGAGAGTATCGTTAAACTAGCTTACAACTCAGAAACAACGAGGAGGGAGAGAATATTCAAGTCATCCTGTTGGCTACAATATAATTGGCTTGTTAGGGAAATACACACACGTGTGAAGGAGGCAGGAGATGGCAAAGCGCAGCAACCTGCAGCACACACAGGCTTCAGGTGCAGCTTACAGGCACTGCCGCCTCAACGCTGGAGTTGATGGTGGGACAGAAAGCGTGTTTGAGAGCCTTGATAACTAGCACACGTTGGTGCATCCGACTGGCCCCTGCAGTTTGAAGTTCAGGTTCTCCTGCACACGGTTCCCCCCAACACCAGCTGAGGGGCACTGCTCCTCCGTGACCCCTGCAGGAATTGCATCTGTCTGTGAGGCTGCGCCGCGCTCCCTGGCTCAGGAGCTGCCAGTTTGCCTGAAAGTATTAGAGCAGCATTATATTGATTACTGCTTGATATTTGCAGGTCTACAAAATGTCCAAGGAGACATGGGAAAGTTTAGAGACTTTTAATTTGTTGTACTGAAGCTTTTCTGATGGTCCCAGAAGATTATGCATTTATGAAGAAGGGCAGCAACAATAAAAGCTTATTGTTTGCACTCAGCCAAACTCCATGGATTTTTTAAGTATGACAAAAGAGAAAATGAGTTACACAGATTTTCAATAACTTGAACACCAATCTCTGCTGTCCAAAGGGAATTACTCCAGTGTTCTTTCTTTGTCTACCTTGGCCTGGCTTTAAGGGTTTATCCTTGTAAACGACATCAGTAGTTACAGTTAACAGGTCCAGATGAAGCTATGGGGCTGAGATCCCTCTTGTCCGGATGCGCTAGGTGCTCCAGGGAGAAGACTAAAGATAGCAAGAGAACTTTGTCAAGGTAGACTCACTGCAGAAGATAGGAGCAAGCAGTGCACACAGCCCTTCCCTTCGCTTCAATGACAAATCAGAGGTACCAAGAGGATTCTCTCATCAGAGGGCAATGGCACAAAGTGAGATTAAGGTAGCAAGCCATTTTGCTTTTATGTGTTCAGCTAAAGAACAAGGTCAAAGACATAAGGTCTTAAAACTTTTAATTAAGTGACAGAGGAATTATTTGCTTGCTCCTGGATTACATTGATGCAACCCAGCATGAAAACTGCTATTTGACATTTCCCTTGATTTCTGCTCCTCTCTGATGGAGGGGGGATGGGGAGTGTACAGTAAATAGTTTTCAGGTGCAAACTTGCCATAGCTACTGACAGCTACAAGACACTTCTAAAATCTACCCCACTCTTCCTTTCACTGAGATAGCAGAAAGACACTGAGGGCGGAAATAAAAGGCATTACCACAACAGAAGCTGGTGTGGCTGCAGAAAAGTACATTGCTAAATGAGGATGAGGGATAAACATAAGGCAAGCACAGACATTTTCTTTGAGAGCCATGCATAAGAGGTCTCCAGTCACTGGAAAACAATGGCTTCTCAAAGGATCCTGTGCAGCACCTACCCAATGGACATTGAGTAGCACCTTGTTGGGCAATACTGCTTGAGCACAAGCAAACAAGGTGACTGAAGGGTTGGACTAGACACTGGGCATGCAGGCATGGGAGCATCCAGCCTTCAAATGTATGTGGTGCAGCAGAAGCAGGCTGTACTGCCAGGAAGTAGAGCATAAAATGAATGGCTGTGGTAAGAATCAAACAACAATGTAATTTAAAAAAAGAGTAGTGTTTTGGTTTCTGAGCCCTTTATTTTTATTTGGTTTTATGCTCCTGTAAGTAAAATCAACAACTTCTTTTTCCCCAATAAACTGAAATTTTGCAGACCATTAATCCATAATATGGACAAAAGCCTTCGGGTGCATGTGAAACAACATGAAAAATGGTCAGTCTGGTTCTTCCAGGAAAGCTGATACTTCACATGAGCAGGAAAGATTTTCCAACAAACAGCATTCAGCGCAGACCCACAGCAACCATGTTTGAATGGTAGAGGGTAATGGCTCTGAATATCATTTATGCACACTTAACTACCATTTAGTTAAGTTTATGCAGCATTTTGAAAATGTAAAGTAATATAAAGATGCCAAATGTTATTATTATTAATAATCCAAGTGATAAATATGACTCAAAATTCTATACTCTATCCTTGTCCTTCATGTCAAAGGGATGTTTACACATATAATAAGGACTACAATCCAGCAAGACCCCTTACAGTGTATGCATTACTTAAGAGTTCATGAGTTTTACACAGAAAGGAATAAAGGACTAACTGGTTTCTCCCCAAGTCTACCAAGTGTTGCAAAAATACAAACGAAGATGGAAGATTACATTAAAATCCTGCTTTTGAAAATGGTGGGTCAGAGCTCTGCTATAACATTTAAAAGCCTATTTAGCAAGACATGCAGGTCAACATGTATTAATAAAATGTGTTTTCTTTTAAATTAATGTAAAAGAGGGCACAGAAAAGGACTCGGAACTGCAATATACAGGATTCTGCTGTCTGCTGTTTCACAGAATCACAGACTGGTCTGGGTTGGAAGAGGGCCCCATGGATCATTGAGTTCCAACCCTCCTGCCACAGGCAGGGCCACCAACCTCCAGGCCTGGTTCTAGACAAGGTTTGCTCAGGGCCCCATCCAACCTGGCCTTGAACACCTCAAGGGTCAGGGCATCCACCACCTCTCTGGGAAGCCTGTTCCAGCACCTCACTGCTCTTTCCATGAAGAGCTTCACCCTGATATCTAATCTAAACCTTCCCTCCTCTAGCTTAAATTCATTCCCCCTTGTCCTAACACTATCTACTCTTGTAAAAATCTGATTCCCCTCCTGTCTATATGCTCCCACCACTGCAGCAGTTAGCCAACCATACTTAGACAATCCAAACTCCCAAACCTGTCCCTCCTCATGTTTACTTCATCCCTCAGAGGAGGTCCACCAATCACGGAGCCTGCCATCACAGGAGTTATGACACCCTCGGGGGTTTCCCTGTTTCTCTAAAGCACTTATTTTTCATTTGCAACCACAGCACCAAGTCAAAATGGCAGCTAGAAGCCACCCCACCAGTCACTGAGGCTCCAGGACATGGGTCCACTGAGTGCTTGCCATCACCACACTGGATTACACTTATTGCATTAGACCTCACTGGTGAAAGTAATCTGCGAGTCCAGGCCTTTGGTCTCTTTTTATACTCGCAAAGAAACCTTCTGGTGCTCTCAGGGAAGTGGCTGCTATTTCAAGGGAATGAGCAGTTTGCAAGGAAGTAGTAAGGAAGGATGGGGTTTTTTCATAGGTTTTTCTCAGGTTTGCCTTGCAATTTCAGGGGCTTCACCACTGAGACTGGATGTGAATTTACTTCTCCAAGAGAAACACCTGCCACTCCCCTTACAGGAAAACCAAAAGAAAAAATGAACAATTTTCTAAAAGAAGATCTTATAAATATCTTCACCAAGCTGGATTTTCCAGAGAGCTCAGCTTCCATTCTGGCATTCTGTTGCAGTGGTTGGATGCTGAGCTCTTGGAGGCTTGGTCCAGCCCTTCAGATTGGGGACACAGGTAGAGAACATGTGTCTAAATCTCCGCTTTGAAGGCTTTCTCCAAGACTTAAAAAAACTATCTTAGTTTAAAAAAGAAAAATGAAGGAAAAAAAAAATCCCACAGAGACCGCCTGATCTTATACTTGCTCACATTGGTATAAATCAAGAATAACCCTGTGGACTTTGTAGGACTTACACAAGTATAAAACTACTAGAAATGAAAGGTTCACATTTCCTAACTTCAGCAGTTGGCTCGGTTCTCTTTAAATAGCTTCATTAATAAATACTTTTAAGAAAAAAAAAGTGCTCTTCCTCCCCCAATACTAATTGCTAGTGCTCAGATTTAATCTTCAGCATTTATTGTGCTTCACCAAATCCCTAATAATCACCCCAGAAGACTCCTTAACATTGTTGTATAATGGGAAACAAGGGCAGGGTATTACTTTTTCATGTACAAAGATGTTTCATCAGGAGGCCAGATTTCTTCTATGCAGCTAAAGTACATAGAGCCTGACACTTTTAATTTCTTCTGTAATTGTGTCACGAGAGGGGGTTATGTCACTGTGCCTCTTTGCTGAATTCCAAGAGGCTCAATGCTATTCCCATGGTCATCGCCTCCTGCCTCTACTTTAAAATAATGAAGATTTGGGCTGAAATAAATTTGAAGATATCAAATAAGGACCCCTTGAGTTCCAGGGAAAGAAAATAAAGCAGCTTTTATTAAACTTGTTATGAGACCTTTCATGACCACTATTCTCGCTGTTCTCTTTGCTCAAAGCCTTTAGAGAATGGTCTCACTTTAGCCTAAACTCAGCTCTTTCTCAGCTCTCTAAGCCTCTGTAAAATTGAAGGACATTCACTCCAACACACATCTTTAATAACTCAGTATGATTTAAACTTTCAATCTGCATTCCTGATTTCTGTAATAATTGAAAGGAATGCATTAGCAGCAGAAAAAAAATCCCCACTTTTGCTTCATAAACTTTACCTTCATTGCCTCAGATTTTCAGTAGTTCTCAATATGTAAGTTTAATGGCGTGACCCTAACAAGAAACGATCAGCAAATGAAACGAACCAGTGTGTAGCTGCTCCACACGGCTACAAGTGTCAGCTGTGGCCTGCCTGCCATTAATTTTATTGTAACTCATTTCTTCAGGTTGAGTACAGCACGATTTAATGTTCCCATTCTCCCATTCCTGTTCTGCATGACAAATTGTTTTAATAAACATAAACCGGGTAATAATAAAGTAATAATAAGCCTAGCACTCACCTTATATCACTGCAGTTAAATTCTCCCACAAGCCAGCGCTGGTTACAGTGACAATTACAGTCGGGCCAATCCGCAGCCAGGCAAGCACAATGGACAGATTTAATATCGTTTGTAAATATGATTAGTGTGCTGTCATGTTATTGCAGCCTGGTATTTACATTTCTCTCTGGGGTTATTCACTACACCAAATCAACATTAAATAGTGCTCCCTTCTCTTTGCCTTAAATCAAATATACCTTTCTTTGTGCTCCACTCAGAAGTTAATGAAGAAAATGGCATCGATTGTTAATATTCAGGGATCAATCAGTGCTTTACATACCTCTCCTTTTAAACAGATGTACGTCTGTCTGTATAACCCTGGAAGATTTCTTTTGAAATTCATAATCTCCCCCTTTCCTCCTCCCCTTCACACACACCCTATAACATCAACACTCGTCTGCTTACTCTCTTATGAAAAATGTTCAAATAATGAATGGCTGTTGTTTACAGAAGTAATTTCATGCTACATTTCCATTATTGCCTGGATTTGTTTAGCTTCTCAAGCTTCCCCATTTCCCTGCAATGAACTTTTAAGGAAATATAACCAGCTTTCACTGTTTATGCCATTATGTTTATAATAGAAGCCGCTCTCATTTGTGACATATTGCAACACTTCATAACTGTGTGCAAATAAGCATCCTTAAACTTGTTAAGGTCAATTAATCATTGTACAAAAGCTTTTTTAGCTAGGACTTCCACCAGCATAAATCCAGCTGCGTAGCAGGGTAATGAAAGGGCTCTAGCGTGGACTTGGGTCCTACATGGCACAATTGTGTGCTTCAGATGTTAATGAAATTGCCTGCAGATGATACAGGTCTTTTTCTCCAAAGTTATTTGGTTCCTGTGGTCAGGCAGCGCAGGCTGAATTCCTGCAGCCCAAGTTGAGGAAGGACTTTGGTGGACAAAAAATTTGCAACTACTTCAGCCATGAATTCCCACCAACCTAACAATTTGTAAAGCCCCTTCTCTTTCGAGAACGAAAGCAAGGAACGAAGCTAGAGGACAGCCTGGCGAGGTTGGACCCACGGTGTTTCACTGGCCAGGAATCAATGCATGGAACACCGTGTTAAAAGTACCGACTTTGAGACAAACCAGAGGACGTGACCAAAGGACAGCACTGCTCGTGGCAGAGCGCAGCCATGGCTTTTTCAGGTACAGCGATCATTTGACAGCATAGAGCCCTAGCTTCTCCTACTGCTGTGTTAACTGCTCTGAGAGGAAGGGGTCTCGGGGGCTGGGGAGTGGCAGTGACAATACCAAATCCCTCAGAGCTGCCAGGTGGAAAAACTGATGATAGAAAGAGCTGTTATTAATGAGTATCAAACTTCTGCACAGACAGCCATGCCACACGCCAAGACTTGCTCTTGCTCTGCACACAGCTAAGAAAGAGGAAATATTCACATGATTTATATTTATGCTTCCATTTTTCAACAAGCAGGTTCTCATCTCCTGCACTTTTGACTGAATCAAGACCTATGCCTGAAATTTAAGATATGCCTTAATCAGACTCAATAGGTTTTCTGGATGCCCCAGGCTTACCAATGTCATGGTGCCTGGGTGGATGTAAAATGAGCCTGGTCTGTGTCATTGTACTTTGCCTGATGTGTAAAAACAATGACAATAAGCCCCCACCACGACCCCAAGTAAACTGTAATAGCAAAATTCAGCGAAGCCTTTCATACTAATGGAAAATGAAAGTCTATAGGATACTCCAGTTTTTCAGGGTACCCATGTTTGTGCATATGCTCTACACGGGCACTAGCATTTTGCTTGCGCTTATTTTTTCATGCAAATTGGAGTATAAAGAGATGGTTCATGCTAGAAATCTAGCCCCCAATCAAGGCAAAAACACATGGTAAAGACTGATAATCAGGTACTTGTAATAATTACAAAGCTGACACGCACTTACTTCGTCATTTGCTGCGAATTAGCTTTCCCATACTACAGGGTTAAGTTAGGAGAAGGGGAGAGAAACTTGATTTAAAGAAAGCATTAGCAGTCAGTCAGAGAGCATAGCTATTTTGCAGGGGACGTAGATAATCTGGAGACAAAAGCAGGACGTTTTAAAGACCTATCTCTAGTTGTGGTTTTATTGAAAATGATAGATTTAAGAATGTGATTCATATGGTCACCCAGGGGGCATGGATCTGACTTGCTGCAACTTGCTGATATTATTTATTTAAGAGAGTCGAATGTCACAGCAAAATATTTCTGCTAAAATGTGTATTTACTGAATTTTCCTTTCAGAGCTCAGCAAGGTGACAGCTGGAGAGGGGTGTCTGTGCATGTGTGGAAAAGAAAAAGAGGGGGAAGAAGTGGGGTGTTACTAAACACAAGATCACAGTACTCGAAACATCCTACTGAGATCAGAAGAATTGTGAAGCATACCGAGGTGGTACTCTAGCTATTCATTAACTGCCTGTATCAGCCGGCCCGGAGATTAGAGCTTAATGCAATGGTGAAGTAAGTGTCCATATCACAGTAGCCATGGAGGAATAGCGAGATGTAATGAAACTGAATAGCTAGCCATTGAAAGTTGAAAAATATATTGATTTTTCAGTGCTTGATCACCCAGGAGGCTTTATCAGGTATGAATACTTGGGAACCATCTGCTAACTCTGTAATGGTATTTTAGGATTTGTGACAGACACCAGCAAAAATAAAACTGCATGTTAGAAAATAACACAAAGTGAAGCCTGCTTCTCTCACATTCCACTGCTCCACATCTGGGTTTCTCACTCCTGCCTTTTAATTGTTTTCAAACTCTAGCTATAGCTAATGTGTGAATACAAATTAAAATTAGTACACAGATCCAATTTCTCCCCACCTTTCGTACCAAAGATAGCTCAGCCATTTATAGCTGCATTTATCTCCAGATCAGATTGCATTACTTATGTAGTAAAGATTTCTGTCCTCCCAAAAGGAAGTCAGCAGGACCCCAGTTATTGTATTTAGCTATTGAACCTCATTGTCAACATTTCTTAACATTCATTTGTGTAAGTCAAAGAACAAAACCAAACAGGAACAGGCTTGGAGGCACAATATCTACATATTGTCTGATGTAAATAACACTCCTAGACATGATTGGCATTCTCCAAACAACAATCATTGTTATTGAAATGTGCCGCTATTCCCCTTGTTTTAATACTGAGAATGATTATGAAATCTCTTCGGGTACGATAAATCAGCTGAAAGATGTAATAACATGTTTCAGCTGTTGGAATGGATGTTTGATTACAGCTCTGAGGGTTTTTTCCTCATCTTGTTTCTAGTTTAATTCTTAATCCATTCCATGATTTAAAAAAAATATATTCTACACATCAACAGCAAATACACATTCTTGTTTCTAGAGTGTGGGTAGCTGAGCAGAAATCAAGTTGCATTTTAACAATGCAGTGAAAATATTTTTCTATTACAGTTTTGGTTAAAATAGTAACTTAAACTGCCATTTGAAATTATATTCAGTAAACACTTGACTTTAGCACCTAAATAAAAATAGAAAAGACAAAAAGGGGGGGGGAGGGATGCATGTGGCAAAGAGAGAAAAGGAGACTTTGGTCAGACCATGTTTGATTTCCAGACAACACACAAAAAATCTGCCACTCCTCCCCTGCTTCCCTCCATGATTCCACAAGCCTCTCATCAAGTATGTGGTAGAAGAATTAATTTGCCCCAAAACAGTAAAGTGTAAACGGAGGAAAATTATCCCCCCCCCAATTTTACACTGTAGCCGCAACACAGAAAAGATGAAGGAAGTCAGACCGCTCCACACAGCGGCAGTGAGAGCGAGACAGCTGGACAGAGGCTTTTGAAGGATCTGAGAATCTGTGTACGGCAAAGGCAGCGCAGCTTCTCCAGCTCACTCTTCCAGAAAAGATTCTGGCAAATAACACCTTTCCCTTAACTATATTCCACGAAGGGGAAAAAGCGACAAAAATCCCCAAGCAACTAAGGGAAACGGAAAGATTAGTACGTGGGTGGTTTCTTTCTCCAACCAACTTTCCTTCCCATCCCGAGGGGCTGCCTCTGTGCTGGTGAGCACGCTATAGTGCTTGCAAGCACACTCCTTGATGTTCTCCCAAAGTTTGTAAGGCCAAGGAGACAACTACATTCAAGGCTGGTGGTGGGAAAATTCAGAGAAATTTGGGGCTTCCTGAGGCCTTTAGAACTGCTCAGTGATGTGTTGCCAATGTTTCAACAAGAGGCTCCTAAGAGAATTCCCCCTTTGGTCTGTGATAAACTCAGTGCCCCAACAGTGTGTTTGCTTGCCAAGAGGAGGGGCGGGGGATGAGAAAACCATTCAAGCATTTTCCTGCTTAAACGAAAACAGTTTCTCATCATCGTAATCAAGAAAAGAGGCTATCCTACTGGGAGAGCAACCATACACCACCCACTTGGGTAAAACTGTCTTCTCTATCTCCCTGCAAGAAAGAGAACACGCATTTATAGTGGATAAATCATATTCTGGAGAGCAAGCCATGCACCCAGAAAGGAGTACGTGAGATCCCCATCATTTCTCCCAGGGGTTTGGAAGCACTTATGGTAACCTAGAAAACAGTGAGGGATAGCTATTGAGGGCAACTCTAAGGTAACACTCACATGAGCAGAGCTCCCCAGGGCCCGATCCACAGCGTGGTACAGACACATGCTGACAATCCAGCTCCCACCTACACAGTGACAGAGGGAGGTTTCCTATGCCACTTTACTCCTTCGTTTATTGTGTAGAATGTCTCTACTCTTGAAATAGTCAGGCTTTTAAATTAGGACACGGAACTCACTCTTCCCTAGAGCTGCTAGCGCAAGAAAATATTTCTAACGTTCAATGGAATTATAGAATACCTTTAAAAAGGTATTCATTGGTTAATTCACTCCCCTCTTTTTTGACCTTTATTCAAGGGGAAAACTGCCAACTGCACAAAATCCTGCCAACTCCAAGAAGCTTAATTGTGCAGATTACGGTCTGTTTGTAACACAGATTATTAAAAGCACACTTGGACCCTTCACGTCCCTGCGTTTGATTCAGTAATAGGTTCTGCATTAGATAAAGGAGATTTGTTTTGATCCCCTACTCACAGATGCAGAGTGCCCTACACCTTTTGTATTCCAGACTCCATCATCTGTGACCTCTTTGCATAAGTGATGGAGCCACAATATGCTGCTCTGTACTGTAACTCTCAGCTCCCCACTTTTGGGGGTGGAAGAAAATCAAGGGAAGATTCACTTTGTGGTTTAAATGGTATTCTAAAATGGAAAATAAAAATTTAAAAGATACTTCTTTTATTCTACAAAGAGCACACTTCTCTCAAAGAATCTGGGACTGTGTGGCACAAAACCAAGCACGGACAGTTTTGAAAACATAGCACATCATATTTTTAAAAACATAAAAAAGTGAAAAATGCCTTTCACATTTCAGAGAAGTATGTGAAACAGAGTCAGAATGAAAAAAATTATCTTAGAAATAAATTAACTCAATAAATTTTGTTTGGTTCGATTTTTTTTTATATTTTTCTCTTTCCTGGAGTACAAATTTAATGACAAAATTACCTCCTCATCTCTTCCCTCCCCCCTCACCATCCCAAATTTAAAATAAAATTAAAACATTTAGATTTGCAACCTGTTTACAAGAGTAGAGAGATCACCTCTGACTTCTAGCTGCCATTAGATAACCACAAATCAGTCCTCTCTGCCTCAGAATGGAGGCCTGACCCACAGACAGCTGTGATCTAATGCAGGGTCTGGGAAAGAAATTTCAGGATTTTGCTCTGCATCTTCATTCTTCAGTTTCCTTAACATTAAGGTAGTTAAAAAACATGGTATTTTTCTTGAAACGCTGTCTGATGTGTATTTCGTGCAGCTCTTGCATACACTTCACACAACCTTAAGATAGCAGGTGACTGGAAGCACCAGACCTGCATCCATTTATGTCACTGAGGGTTCAGGACTGGCTGTTAAAGAGGAGGAGTCACACTAAGCATGGTTCGTACTCCCCACAGCCACGCTACCATATCTCTCCTCATCTACTGTCCTATACAGAAGGTAAGAGGTGGCAACAGCTTTCTTTGGTGTTAATGTGCTTTTAGTTGCTTGGCAAAAGTATTTTCTTTCCAGAATCTCTGCACAAAACAGGAATAAAAGTGCAGAATACACTTAATTTGAACACACACTTGTAGCTCTGTGCCAATTCCTTGTTGCTGTACTGCTGATGAGCAGTTGTATGTGAAACAAATTGAAGAAAGCCACAGAGTAATTTCCTAAACGTGGGGTTTTTTTTCTCCAATGGTAAGGAAGTGATGAGTTTTAGATGACAAAAAACATCTATTTGGGGCTCAATGAAGTGAAAATTCAGAAAGAAAACTTCTGCAGTCTTCAGAAGTACCCGCGAGTGACATAAAAGTAAATGGAGTCAGCAAATCAAGAGGATGACAATGACGGAGGAAGACCAAGACACACCTGAACTACTGTGATAAATTAAATCAACAACTTCTTGTCTTTAACAAAATAGTGCTAGTCCTGTGATATATATATATATATATACACACTCCATAAGCTGTCATCCTACATTTATTATACTTCAGCAAAAATTGTGCATAACTGGCAGCTCCCTACATGTCCAATTCTTGATATCGGATGCTACCTGTCACATTCAGCACAGTTGTGCTTCACTTTTTCAAGAGGGCAGCAGAAGTGATTAATTCTCTTTCCGTGTTGCACTTGAATCCCTTTCTGCTACAAAACAGAAATGAACTCACACTGGCATGCATTTAAGAAAATTCACTCCTATGCATTTTATTTTCAGCCACAACAAATACTACAATTCACCTGAAGGCCCTCAAAACTGCTCCTATGGAACCAGGATAGGCATAATGCATAAACTGGCTCCCCTGGAAGAAGCTCAGCACCCTGTAGATGGGTAGAGGAATCGCGTGAGGTTGTCTCATTTCTGGAGCTCTGGTGAAGCAACTTGATAGGATTGTTTTAAGGCTCAGGTTTTACTGAATTTCTGGAAAAGTAGCTTTGGTTTAGCAAAGTAGGTTTACAACGAGCTCTTACTATCTGGGTAATTTTGCAGCGGTGGAGCTCTGTAACTGCATACCCACAACTTAAATGCAGATGCAGTTTTGTAGGGGAATTCTCACCGTCATTATTTTAAGTTTAAGCAGAGCACCATCTCTGATCCTTTTGGTCAGCAGGCAAAGCAGATTGCTTTGCTCTTCATGCTACTAACAGCTTCTTTATGGGATTTGTTTGCTTTTAGCCACTCCCAATGACCTGAAGAACATTTAAAGGAGGTCTGTACCTAGCGCTGCAAGACAGCACTGGTGTTCACTCACTTCTGGCTGGCAAGTTCCTTCTAAACACAGATGCAATGGCTTTAGCTGTTTTGCTGGGTGGATAACTGCTGTCTCAGAGTTATTACACCATCAAAGTAAGAAAAAGGGGCTACTATGAATATAAATTAAGAGGGCAAGACAGGTAGGTCCCATGAAAGTGAGGATGGGGTTATATGATCCTTCAAATTAAGATTTGGTTGATGTCAACATTTGGCACCTGTCCTCTCTTAATGCTGTGTTTACCCACTGGTAAACCAATTGAGATTAGGCCTCTGAACAAATACTACATACCAGAACTGAAACCTGACCAGAACCTGAAAGAGAAAGGAATGTTCCTGAAGGGAGAAGTAGCCACCAGACCTGCCACTGTCATAGGAACTCTCTCTGGTGAGGCAAGCAAACTATCTTATTTGAAAGCACTATGTTTCAAAGAGCACCATCTAAAGATTAGAACCTTTAGGCAATGATTTGTGATATTTCACAGAATCACTGAATCTCCTGAGTTGGAGAAGGATCAGAGTCCAACTCCTGGCTCCACACAGGGCTAAACAAGTCAGAGCATGTGACTGAGTGCAGCGACCAGATGCTTCTTGAACTCAGTGGAGCTCAGAGCCACACAGGTCCTAAAGCCACAAATTTTGCTACACGTGTACTCCTCTGAACTCACGTTGGTGGGATTACTAGCACCATGAGCAACCAGAGATAGTGGAAAAGATTGTAATAATTACACTGAGAAGTCAGAATCAAGAATTTTAAGATACAGTGAAGAGAATTCAAAATCACCATCTGCAACAGAATATTTTTCCAAGTTTTCTTGTAAGGTATCAGCATTTGGTAAGATACTTCAAACAGCATATTTCAAAGTGGAAGAAGTGAATGTTAATCCCTGCCGATAGCAGAACAGTAATTTTCACTGCAAAAGTGATACTCCAGAGCAAAAAGGGATCTGAGAAGACAGAATTTCAGTGTGCCTCCATATTTCACATGTAAATAAACATTTTTTTTGTCTTTAAAATGTTCAACAATGCTAATTTGGATTTGTCATGAAAATTCAGGGTTAGTTGCCAGTTTTTGGAAGCAATCCAGACTTACTCCTTGTTTTTATACAAGAACTTTAAGGATTCAGACATACAGAAAAGTATTTCTTATATGAAACTAGATGACCTTATGACTCTTAACTCATTCTGATAAGAACAGAAGACTATCAATTATTGAAAAATACATAAAAGCATTTTCTTTTTCCTTATACTTTTTGCAATAATTTGGGTACCAATTCAACAAAACAGGTTCTGCATCTTTTTCTTTGTTTATAGGGATGTTTGTGCCTTACTGCTATGCAAAGTAGGTGTAAAATACTAGAAATTAGAGCAGTAATATTTTGTAAGCACTTTGTAGTAGTATAAATAATAAGAACTCAAACACAAACATTTTTTCTCTCCTTCAGAAATTTTTTTTCAGGTTCTATACTTTTCTACTCCCAAAGTTGGATGAAAAGCACCTTAAAATCGTGAAAGTGTTCTTAAATAAAAATCAGAAAAGTAACCAGTTTGACCAGTTGATTTGGGTCAAATATATTGTTTCAACCACCTTGGAATATTTCACTTTCACTTGACTACTTAATTTTAAATGTTTTCTAATTTGACTCCGAATCTAAAATCAGAAGATTTTGTCCCAAAATAGGTAAACCTCTGCCTGACATATTCAAGATCTTGAAACCATTTAAGTAGAATAATTTGAAAAAGATTACTCTGCACCACAAAAACCACACCAGCTTGGACAAACCACAAGGAAAAACCTGGGAAAGCACACCAGGTCAGCTACAGCAACAGGAGATCACAAAGAGCAGTTACGATTCAGGTTAGATTCCATGAAGCTATTTGGAAATAAACATTCATGTTTTCAGTTTTGGGCCCCCAACTACAAGGAGGATATTGAGGTGCTGTAGCACATCCAAAGAAGAGCAACGAAGTTATAGAAGTGTCTACAAAGTCCAATGAGGAGAGGCTGAAGGAACTGGGGTTGTTTAGTCTGGAGGAGGCTGAAGAGAGACATCGCTCTCTACAACTACCTAAAAGGAACTGGTAGCCAAGTGGATGTTGGTCTCTTCTCTTAGGTAACAAGCAATAATACAAGAGGAAATGGCCTCAAGTTGCAACAGGGAAGGGTTGGGCTGGATGTTAGGAAAAAAATTTTTACCAAAAGGGTTGTCAAGCATTGAAACAGGCTGCCCAGAAGTGGTTAAGTCTCTGGTGGTATTCAAAGTGCTTAAGGATGTGGTTTAGTGGTGGATTTTGCCTTGTTAGTTTTATGGTTGGACTTCCAACTTAAATGACTTTATGATTCTCTCCATGTCATTAGCCGTGAGAAAAACTGCTAGGGCCACATCTTAAGCCAGTCTGCTGCTTCTGCTGCTTTGTAAAACATTGCTCTGATTTCCAGCTCTGGCACTCTTGCCATTGCCTGCTGCTCTTTAGCTCTAGCTGTGGTAGCCTGGCCCTCTACAGGCACCTCCACTGGGGATGGGGACCACTCTGCTCTCTCTCCATTTTTTTGTCCCAGCAAAGCTGCACTATGGAGCTACAGCCACAGCTCCTGAATACTGGCACAAGTAGTCCTGAGAAACTGTTTGGGAACTGCCTGTGCAGCAGGGAGCTTCAAACAGCACTAACCTCTCCTATAAGAAGGGTATTTGGAGGGACCTGGTAGAGCTAGATCTTCCCAGAAGTACAGCAGGCAGCTTAGAAGGTGCCCTCAAACCTGCCTCTCTGAGACACCCAAGACCCACACCAGTGCTGGGCAACAGGTAGACACTCCAGGTGCTTATCACCACTGTCAAGTCTCTATACTAAGGAGAAAGGAAGAAGTAAATATGGTTTTTTTAATAATTCTTCAGTCATACAAGAACACTACGTAAATCCATTTAGGGAGGTGAGGAAGCTGAGCTACACCCTAATCAGCTGGTATATGGTCATGTAATAACCACAATGCAAACCAATGCAATATGATGCAGCTTCATCCTCCCCCAAAGAAATATCAATCCATCCTGGTGATGATCATGTTTAAACTCCCTTTCCAGCTAAGACATGGCATCAAAACATTAACAATTTCTGAAAACTACAGGATTTGGAAGCTATGTTATAACCCAACACCTAATGTTTTCCCTCTTGTGATTACTAGCATCCCCATCAGCAAATCACTTGAAGGTTATGAGAACAGAAATGGACTTCTGTGGAATTAAGCAAACACTATTCTACGTAAATACAAAGTGTGAGACTAAGTAACGAGCCTTTTGCAATACAGATCAGCTACATTAAATGTATTACAAGACCTCACAGTTTTTGCAGAACCAAAAAAAAAAAAAAGTTTTGAGAATTAACTCCCTCAGGTAAACAGCTTGTGTAAAACTTGGAGCAGTGTGTACAATAAATGTATACATGCACTTGTAATATTGTGGGATTAGGTTTTCTTCTCACACTCAATGGGATATATATATATGATATTCAGTAGCATTTTCCAGCACTTTTAACCAGTTTTAGTTTCACGTTCTTTAATTCAGCAAGAAAAACAAATCTATGTTTTTCTCATAAAAGACTTTCCTATATGTCCATGTTCCCCAAGTATTTACGTGATGTAATCTGTGAACAAAGATTTAATTACATGGAGGTTTTCAAAAAATCCATTACATGCCCCCAAAACACATTAAAAAAATAGATTTGAAGTTTTTCAGCATCCACCTGTTTTAAACGTTAAAATTTCTGTTTTAATTTCTGGCTGGGTATCTGTTCTGAACCTGTTAAAACTACTTGCCTACTACCTTTTAAGAAACTGGCTTTCTGATTAATAAAGAGCTGTTTCCCTATCCTGCCTATTACAGCTGATGTTTTCCTTACTTATGCATATCGTTCCTTATATCTACAATTCAAATGGTTCTGCTCTAGGAGACTAATGCAGTTTTAGCCTCAGCATCCTCTAACAAAGACAGCTGCTGTTTCCTATTGTGCCTACACAAAGTGGACTTAATTTAGGTCATAATGCAGAATACATTGTTGTCTCTTGTGGTATAACTAAAAAAACCCTATTTGTTTAATTGGAAAATTTCTCAAGATGAGGAATGGGTATTCTAGAAGCAGTGGAAGATGAAGTTTGTTGTACGCATGCCCGGTACCTCTCCCTCTAGTCCTGGTAGGCATAGCTCTGCAATTAGTCACCCTGGAGGTACAGTTTTATCTCACTCAGGAGAAGCCAAAGCTGCAGTGCTGGGTGAGATCTTCCTTTGAAGGCCCAGACAAGGATCATTTCCCTTCCTGGTCATGGCTACACCTCCTTCAATACGGGCAAGTGCTCACGACAAAGATCTTGTTTCTAAAGACGACAGCACCTAACCTAACAAGGGAGAGAAAAAAATAGAGATACAAAACGTCACAGCCCCCCGCTGCTGGGGCTATGGTGGGACAAAAGGACAACATCTTAACCTACCCCATCTCCAGGTACCCGAGGTACTTCTCATTTCGATTAGCCAAGTCCACGCACAACTGACAAAGTTGGAGTGTTATTGCTATAATTATTTTACTCCCTTTCTTTCTGTTTTCCTGCCTTCCCCACCCCTGGGCTCTTTAAAGAAAGACTCCCAGGAGCTTCCATTCAAGCAGAGTGAAAACAGTGTCAGTGGGGGCTAACTTCTGCAGCACAGGTTGTTGTCACTGATGACCTATTCAGCAGCAGCAGCACCAGCCTGGCTTTGTCTTCTGCTCCACTAAACAAACTGACGGCAGACTTAGTCCCTCTGCAGAAATATTGAGAATTAAAGAAAGCACAAAGGGACCAGGCAGCAGGATTGCAACATTTAATGGAAATAGGGGAGCTGGTCAATAAAAGGAGATGGAGACTGGATCAAAAGGGGCCGACTGACAATGAGACATGGGCTAAAAAGGGGTGTGTGCTATCCCACAGGTCAAAAAGGACAACACATTGTGCTCCTGAAGCTGTCACCTTCTGCACAGTAGGGAGGATCTGGGAGCGAGAAGAAATGCAAAGCTAGTAACTCAATCTATAGGCAATGTACAAAGGGGAAGAAAACCCATAAAGGGTGAAATTCTGTGGTTCTTGCAACAAGCTGAGACTTCCACCAACTGAACAAAAGAAGTGTTTGGAGAAGACAGTGCAAAGAAAGAGAAACAAAGTATGATAAAGAAGAGTGAAATTTTGGTTAAGGCATTCGCCTGGGACTTGGGAGAGCCGGGCCCATTGCCGGCCCTCATCCGGGGAGAGGATGTGACATTTACTTTGGGTGTCCCTGAGCTCAGCCATACTCACATAAAAGAAGTTTTTTTAATTTTCCAAATTTTGAATTTTCCTATTTTACAGGCATTTAAATGGATCAGGCCTATTCTTAAATAAGTTTTCAAAGTATTAAACTTCCAATCACATCTTTTTATCATTTTCTGCTTTTGAGGAACCAAATACAAATACCCAACCAGTGCCCAGTGAATACAGATATCCGAGTGCTAGCCAGGTATTTTTCCCTTCTCTTTTTCTGTGTTTCCTATTCTACCTTTTGCTCTTGTGTCGTGTTCCAAAACCCCTCCTCTTCTGGAGAGGTTAGAGGAGACAAGAAAGACTGAAATCATAATGCCCGTGTCTTTCCAAAACTGGGGGAAAAGTAAGGTAAAACATTAATGATATTTGAGAAAAGCAATTTCCTCACTTTAAAAGGGTTTGGCACATTTTCACTGGAAAGGGAGATTTTTTTCATCCTTTCTTCTTTCAAGTAATTTCATTTAATTTAAATATATTTCCCTCCTTAACTTTTTGCAGAAAGAAGCCCAGAAGAGTAAAACAGCTAGCAAAAATAGTTTCTCTGGATATTAAAAGACCCACACACATTTCAATAACATTTTCTTTTTCCTTGAAAATTTGAAATAAAGCCCTGCCTCCTCTCACACACAGAACATGAGAAAAAATGCACCCAATTAAATTCTGTTCTACATGTTCACACCAATACCAACAACAGAAGCTTCCGGATCTTGCAAACAGATTCCTACACTGGTCATTGGAATGACTGCAGCTGGAGAGAAATAAAATTCATCTTGTCTACTTCAAGGTAACAAACTGCTGTCCTCTGTGATGGCAGAAAATAAGAGAGGTGGGTTCTTATGCCCAGGCATGTAGCACCATGACGTGTGCCAGACAGTATGGAAGATCTGCCTGCAAGCACCCTTCAAACCTGCCTGTGGATGGCCTGAAGATCGCTGCCCCACAGAGGAGCTGTCGTTTGTCAGGCAGAGCTACAGGAGCACACTGAGGAAAGGCCTGAGCTGCCTAATCATCAGCTACTCCTAACTATGGCAGTTCCACAGAAATCGATTCCCAGCCCTGTCCCGAGTTGAAGTGCTGGCCACCTGGCTGACAGTCTCACAAGTAAAAAAATGACTCAAACAGGTCACGTTACCAACTCAGACACAGCGAGGGGTTTTTTTGCTTCCTGCCATGGAGAGGAAAACTTCCAGTCTCGGTTCAAAATTGGGCATCATTATGAAATGCACACATGGATGGGCTTTTTGGCTGTGATATAAATGACTTAAAGCTGTGATTCAAATAGGTCTATAAAGTGCTTCTATGATGTTCCTCTCCCTTCTTTTTCCCTTTTTGTGAAACTGTCTCTGCTCCACTGTTCTTTGTAGAGATAAGCCCTTGAAAATCACCCTTCTTAAGGTGTAAACTCGGTGACTGTACATTATAGTTAAACATTTGATTTGTTATAGGCTAGGAAAATAGAGAACTTGAAATCTCTTCATGGTGTATTAAAGGTCACACAATTATAATAAAATCTTGCTCCAGCAGCTCCAGTCACAGACAAAATCAGTCTCAAATTTCCAGTGAACAATGAAGTCCCCACAGAGCTCCAGCTTCCCCGGGAAATCAGGGTATCTCAGGCTGAGTTGACTTTAAGGATGTCCTGAATGCCCATCATAAAAACGTGTTACTCAACACTGTCACAGCTCTTGCAGGGTTCTCTGATTGAAAGTATGCTTTTTATTTCACAGCCATTTGGGGCATCTCATTTTTCTGGTTTCAGAAAATTAAAAAGCATCCAGCTCTACTCTGTTTGGGTGAGATGCTACCAGCTTGAATGTCATTTCGTAGTATTCCGCACATCAAAATAAAATAATAGTAATACAGAACAAAAATCTACATCCTCACAATACAAACTAATCTTCTGGCTTCCCATCAAGCGAAACATATTGACAACTGACAATAGGCAATTAATAGATTAATGAGCATAGCTCTTATCTGTCTACATTATGAGTTTATCTGGTTGTAACAGGATGAACACAACACGGGCCTGTGCTCACAGGAGTTCTATCCCAATAGAAATGAGATCATTGCAGCAAGATATGAATAAAGTATTTCGATTACCAGGTATCACTCAATGGAACAGACCCCCCCCCTCCGCCTTCCCCCCATACACACACGTTACTCTATACATTTTTAAATTATTCAAGGGCAAAGAACAGAATATAATTTACTAGAGAGAGAAATAGAGGAAAAGGTTTTATAAAAGCAGGAGAGATTAAGTTTTGATCCAGGGTTAAGGCGACTGCCTCTGGCACTCACAGAATCTGTCAAGATAGGTGATGGAACGCAAAAAAATCACGCTTTCCGCCTAAAACTGAGCCTAAACCTGGTGATGTCTATAGCACTAAATAATAAAACCACCATAAAAATCCTTTGATAACCCAAATAAAAAGTCAGACATACAAAGTTAGTTTAACAGTGGGTTCAACTCCAAAAAACGGGGCTGTTCTTTTTGATAGCGCTAAGCTTATTCACAACACAGAAAAATTTGATCTGTGGAAGTAAAGTGGTGCACTGGGGGATAATGAGCTTCACATGAGACCTGCAGAAAGGCAGTCTTTCCAAATGACCAAGGTAGGAAGGTGAATTTGAGTAGCCAGAGTATTGTTATCTCAATTGTATCCTGATGTTTCTCCCCAAGTCCCTGGTGGTACACTTGCCAGCAACATACCTCCCCAGTTCTGTGCACATTCCCTATTTCCACCATGGGAGGAAGCCAGCTTGGCTTTTCTTGTGCCTAGAGTCAAGTTTCTCCCACTTTTGCTCGCATGCGTAATCTAAGTTGTCTCGACAGGGCTATTTGTATGGGTAAAGTGAATTTGCCCTTGATAGCATTACAAAGTTTCAAAATAAATATTATGATGTTTTGTGGGTTGGCAAACACAATCTGCAATTTGCTGTGTGGAAATTGTTGTTCTGCTCCAGAATTATGTAGGCTTTCATAATGACTAACGACATGAGACAAATGCAGCATGACAGTTGCATGTACAATTTTGCTCATAGGCCATTTATTGGGTTTCTTTCGGAGCCCAGTGCAGTTCAAGAAAAACAGCAGTGGAGTGAACTCTGGAGCAGGCTTGACATTATTCCATTGTAATATGCGACACGATCAGAACCGAGGGATTTATTCTGATTTGGACCTAGCATCCATATGAAACCGCAGCCATAACCCTGATGACAACAGTCTTCTGGGAACGTTGCTGTGGAGGTCCCAGGCATCGCTATCCCAGCGACTCACTACCGGCCACACAGAGCAACATGTGCCTCTGCCTCTTTGCGTCAGAGGTGCCGGGGGAGCGTTGCACGGGGCACTCACTGGCCACTGGACATTAATTCCAGCAGTGGAGCAGGGAAATAGCAGCAGTCAGAAGCGTTTAAACCAAAGACAGACATCTCAGAGCTTCCTAACCCTCACTACACTTGGCTCTCCACTGTTTCAAACAACTGTCATGCTGAAACAGTGGGAGGGGGCTCAAAGGCTACTTCTGCATGTGTCTGGATGACAAAAGGATCTAGCTATACAAGCCCAGAGAAATATGGTATTATTATATACTGCATTGAAAAGGGAATTCAGTTTGTGCCTCATTTTTAAGAGCTAATATTCTTTTATCTGATCAAATGGTAAACAGCATTGGTAAATTAAGTTTTGATGGCATATGTATTTGCAAACAAAATTTTATATTCAACCTTTTCTGAGATGATCCCACAAATCTGTGTTGATATCCTCTGTGGTCACATTCTTTAAGAGTCTGGAAAATAGAACAGCTTCCCGTGCACTGCTTCAAATCATGTACATGCACTTCTACATTTCCTAATTGAATGGGACCTTCTAGGCATGCAGTGAAAAGAACCTTTGGAAAATCAGTGTATAGAGGGTCAGAATGTTTTCCAAATGCTGATTTTATTCTGTTCTTGGGTATTCTGTTCCACGGGAAACCAAACTAAAACTTCCCCACTGAGAACTGCAACGTGTCATTCAAACACATCCCTCAGCGAGGCACTGTGCCTCGGGGATGGCATGCTCATGGATGCCTCCCAAAACACCCTGCTACACTAAGCTGAAGCTCCTAGGCACCCTGAGGGGAAAGGTACAGACAGCATGGCACAAAGACAGCGAGATATTACAGTTCTCTTAACTACATCCTTGGTCACTGCCAGACATTGTTTTAGCTGGATGCCTCAGGACTAGTTTGGTATAATGCCTTGTCACCTTGCTTCATCACTACTCTTCCCAGGATTTGAGACACTGATGTGCTGGAAGGCACCACAAGAGCACCTGTACTCTCTCCTCACAAAACCAAGCCATGAGCACTTACTGCAGCTTGGTACATTTGCTCCTTATCTCCATGGAAAAAGTGGGAGTGAAGTCCCAGGCGTTAACCCCAGCGAGTTTCCTTTTCAGCTTTATAGATCGATCTGGGATTTATCTTGGGGTTTCTGGGGAGAACTGCTGACAGAACTATCAAGAAACATCCTCTGCCTGTTTTACTGGGAGATACAACCCATATTGGAGGAGAGGAAGCAAATCTGAGCAGAGCAGTTGCGACCCACTTGCTACTTTAATATTATGAAATGCAGCATAGCAGAGATCACCGATGAACTTTGGTGCTTTCAGAGAACAAGTGTAGCACTGAGGACAGTAACCCTTTGGCTACAGAAAATCACTTTTGTTCTTCAAGCAGGTGATGCCCACTTCTTAAATTAAAAAAAAAAATAAAAATCGAAAGTCCTCCTGAGCCTGTATTGGAATGTGTGGACCAAAACTGCCTCAATAGAGAAGAAGGGGAGAAAAAACAGTGAAGAGCCAACATCACCGACTGGACTAAAACTGCTTCTGTTAACATAAAACAGTGCTGTTTCATTGAGGTCAGGGGAAGCAACAATATTTTAGCTAAGAGTATCTGGACAGAACTGGTTTTAACTTTTATATTATAAAGAACACTTTAACATACTTAAACATTTTCCTGTGGAGGACTTAATGAAGTCATGCTTAGATCTATGAACACATTTACAGCCCTTTCTTTAGGATATAGGGTAAAATATAGGTCCTTTAAGGAATCAGCTAAATGAAATGACTGGAGCCATTATCCAAAACAGGGAGATAGCAAAGCATCTGAAGCAGCAGTGGAACCAAACAGCTACCTTCAACACTGGCACTGCTGAGCTGAAACAGGCAGGACACGAGATTTCAAACACGCTGAGGTATGAGCTGGGTGTGGGGGGAGACAAACCCAAAGCTGACAGACAGGAGCAGGCAAGAGTGTGGACTCAGGGATGTTTTAGATAGCAAATACATTAACCATTATAGAATTTTTCCCATGCTTGGGAAAGGCAATGTGGCCTTCTCTGCAAATAAGCAGGAGTGCACCAAAGGCACCAAATTAATACCAAATTTGTTATTAATTTCTCCTTCTTTCACTACTGGTCTTTGTGGCTCCATTCCCCCCCTTCCCCCACCCCTGACTAGCAGTTTGACTCAAAAGGAGAGTACAACACACAAGAATCAAAAGCCAGTAGAAGAGCACTATACACACGTTCTCCTCTTTCACCATCAAAGTACGGCTCTGTTCTCCCCAACTCTTTGGCCCTCTGTTTTGGTCTGTAAAGTGGAAATGCCAGTGCAGAAGAGAGCAAGAGTCACAACAGATCATGAGCCCGCTCAGTGAACTCTGGAAGAAGGATCTCCCTTCTGTCTGTCTTCAGTATTTTGCTGTCAGCAGTAGCTCCCATATGGCAAGTGCTACCTACATGGGGAATATCTGGTTTAGTTCCATGCACGGAAGCTACTTTCACTTACAATATTTGTGGGAAAACACCAATTTCAGATGCATGACTGACAAAGCTCAATTAAAATAAGAGGAGGTTTTAATACAAATATGAATCTCAGACTTTGTGACATGACATCAGCTGTGAATGTAAAACAACATATAGATGTGACTCATTGCAACAGCAACATTTAAAGATCAAATGCCTTTTCCTATCAGATTTCCCCACACTGATTTCTGAGGATCTATTGAAATACGAAGTATGCTTGCATATGCTTCATTAATTAGTTTGGCAAGGCCTTCAATATCAAAGTTGCATGCATTTTTACATGGGTTTGGGCAACCTGGCTCAGATTTTTAACTATTCATGTTTCTGCACTAATTGTGTCATTTCACACACAAAAATATATCTAACTGAACTTGGAATTTGTCATTCTGCTGAGATTTCTAAAAATGTCATTACAGAAAAAATTCCATTGAACTTGACTGGAATAGGAGAGGTGGTACATGCTTTTTCTTGGAGCTCCATCAAAGTCTTACAGCAACGCTCTCCCTGTAATCTTGGCATCAAATTTCACACTCGGCTTGATGAGCTGAATTTACAGTAGAACTGATTGTGATTTTGAGATGAAACAACTTCTCACTGGAATACTCCAGTCTGTTGAAACAGAACGTTTTGGGCCACAACAACCTCCAAACTCAACACTGATAGTGATGACTTATAAAACTCCTAAATCAACATTCTTGGCCAAGGAGGTGATGGACTTCCCAGGTAGCTTGTGACATCTCAGGAGCTGGTTTATCCCATTTTGAACGGAAACAGGAATAAGAAATACTCATTTTTCTGAAGCCTGTTTCTGAATTTCTTTTCCAACTCAAATACCCTTTTTTTAATCTCATCCCACAGCCAAACATCTCAACTAAGGTTTTCCAGCATCAGAGAACTGTTAAATAGCACCTTCTCTGTCCTGATTACTCAGATGAGCAAGAAGGTTACAAGGAAGCAAGGAGCAGCACTGAGAGTAGTGATGCAGCAGCAGACCCTAGAGCCTTCACATAGATTACCCTAGCTGGCATTGATAGTTTTTTTCCATCTAGGTCCAGACCAGCTTTTACTTTGGAAAAGATTATTATTATGCAGGAAAAAATCTATTTGATGCCAGTCACTTGTGTTTGGCAGTACTTAGTGTTACACAAGAGTTCACAAGAGTACTCTAGAGCACCAAAAAAAAAAAAAGCAAACCAAAACAGGTGGGAAAACTTGTATTAAAAAAAACCTGTAATGCACTAAGCTCTCAAAACAAAGGGCATATTGGCATGCAGACCCCGTGCTGACTCTCCACAAATTATGACATGAAATGCTAAAGAATCTTCCTACACCTTAGAGAAATAAAGATGACCAAGGACTATTTAGGAAGCGCAAAAGCTAAGATCACTGGGGAACTGCCTTCCCCAGTTTTCTAAAAAACATGAACATATATTCACACACCTTTGTGTGGCACTTCACTCCCTTGAAAATATCAAGTTCTCCTGAAGAGTTTCTGAAATTTGGATGAACTAATCGTTTATGTGCTCGCTCTAAGACCAGCACATCATTTCAGTCAAGACATAGGCTGTAATGCGGTCTACCTCATCAAGTGCATTGCTCCTACTGACACCCAAGTACCCACTGCCCTCAGTACAGCTGACTGTGCACTGTGTGTAGCCATTAAATAAAGCTCTCAGCTTTTCACCAAGCTTAGACGATCACACCGGACAACGTACCAGGATCAATGCGGGAGTTGAGGATAAAGACCAAACAGCTCTGGAGATGTCCTGGAGAAGACTAGTAAACAACAGGCCTCCACAGAGAAAGGCAATAGAAAAATCAAATCACACTTAAATTTATCGAAGCTTAAAGCTGCTTACGAAAATGGCTCAAGGTGAACAATTAATTTCAAACCAGGCCAAATTGAGGAAAAGAAGCTTGATGCACACACCAATTTTGTTCCTCAAAGTCGAGAATTGCCTAATCAATAGTAGTGCTGAAAGGAGATGGGTGCTCTCAGGGGTACCATTACAAAGAATTGCACTGGGTTTTAGCCACCTGGCTCCCAATTGCTTTAATAGATGTCACACGGCTAAAGCCCAGTCTAAAGCTTTAAAACCTTACCCCTTGGTCTTCCTGAGCATCTGCTGCTGTCAGGTGGCAAATGCGAAACAGCAGGAGGGACTGTGAGATTTACTCCTGTATTGACCAGTACTAGAACATGCACAGGAATTTGCCCTGCTGCTGCAAGTGTCAGTTACTGGTGAAGAAAGGCAAACCAGGGGAGGGTAAGAGAGGTGAGTAAGAGAAAGCAAAAGAAACTATATTTAAACCTTCCTCTGTTGATAGAGGTCTGCATCAGGTATTCACGTTGCCTTGCTAATCCAATCGTTCCTCCTCTTCCATTAGCTAAAAATAAACTATGACTTTTTAGGTAATACTCTGACTACTCCCTCCATTCCAAATAGCGCTCAACATCTTAATGGAAAACCTTCAAGGGGTTTAAGGTTTTAAATCAAATAAAGAAGCAGACAAAAGGAGGAAAAAATCCAATCAGAGGACAAAGAGCTGGCTTACAGAGGAACTGATTTTCTTTCCATTTTCACCAGCACTGAACTCAATGGGAGCAGTATCTGGAGAGACAGAATGAAGGCAAAATGGGAGAGGAGGAGTCTCTTTCACATTCATATTGTACATAATTTTACACAAGGAGAGGTGACATCCTGCCAAAAAGATCTGAACTTTACTTAGTTCCTGGGTAAAGGAGAGAAAGTTCCAGTGATTAATCAATCTCCTTAGAGATAATGGAGTTCCCATCACTGGAGGTTTTCAAGATGCAGTTGGACAGAGTGCTAGATAATCTCTCTCATCCAGACTCCCTTTCCCACAAAAGGTTCCACCAGATGATCTTGTGAGGTTCCTTCCAACTTGGGCTGTTCTGTGAGCTACAGGACAGGGAGCTCTCTGACCCCTTTCTCAGGCAATTTACACCACTCCAGAGCCCTCTGGGGATGGGACTTCCCTGGGGTGCCTAGAGGAGAGCAATTAGAGCTGGCCTGGGTAGCAGCCTCCTGGTGAGTGCTCACCTTGTGGTAGGGCTCTTAGAGAACACAGAACCCACAAATAAAAGAAACCTCTATTTAAGAGGAAGTGTAGAAATATCGTTATGAAGAACAGTGACTCAAAAACTCTTAAGTGCAAGTAGGTGGGGAAAGAGACTGGCACAAAGATTGAGGGGAAAAAAGGGATAACTTATGTACTATCTACCTTGTCAGCCATTTATAAGTTTGGAAAGGTAATGATTAGACACTGGGTACAAGAAAGGAAATGGAAAAAAATCTCCCCCCACATATTACATAATCATTATGAACATTCAAAAACTGGGAAAGGTTTGGCTTTGGGGTTTTTTTTTTTAGTATATATGAGCCTTATCTTTATTCACAGTATGGACGCTTTCCATTGAACCCTACATAAATTATATGTAGGCTTCTAATGTGTATTAGAATAATAATTGTTATTAAAAAAAAAAAACCACAAAAAATAACCCCAGAATGCCCTGAGCCAAAGCAAAACTGTGTACTGTAAGAAACTGAGAGCACTGATATTTCTATTGAAATAAAAGACAGACAGAAGTCAGATAAGAGCTGAGTGTGTGGAGACGGTACTTGCAGGTCTAATCCAGATCCCATTAATTTTATAAGCTTTGAATCCAACTACGACTGTAGGCCTGGTTCATGAGCCACAGAGTATTTGCAAGTGCTGCTGTTACGCTGGCTTTTGCAGTATCTCTCTTCATAGACATTAGAGCAAAACCACATCAGTTCCCCTTAGTTGAGCTGGATTTGCACTTTGGAAATCCTAGTGCACAGGAAAGGTTTAAATCCTCACATCTGAGGAGCAGGAGCAACATGGAGCTTAGCTACTGGCTAAAAATGGCTCAAGAAAAATGAAGGTAGAAGAATTGGCAGAAAAAGTAGAAACAATAAGCTATAAAATGAACAAGGAAGGGAAAGAGGAAAAAAAGGTACAGCAGAGAAGGGGGAACACGAGAGAGTATGGGAAACATTGGGGAAAATTAACCAAATATAAGGAAAAGAACTGAGGAAACAAATAGTGGAGGGCACTAGGGAAAACAAACAAGAGGCAACAGCAGGAAATAGTGACGCAATGAGAGAGAAAGTGAGGGGAGAGTGAAAGGTGTGAGGAGCTGAAAATGGCAAGACATAGGAGAGAAAATGGGAGAGAGAAGAAAAGGGAGAGAAGGAATTGTACAGGGAAAGGACGAGAAAGAGGAGAACAATCCTAGGGAGCCTGCTGTGGTGGGTCGCAGAGGAGTTCACAAGCCCATGCACTCCAACTATTTCTTTTTGATTCTATGTCATTGTCAGGCTTCAGACTGCAGCTGCAAATTGTTTGTCTGGCAGTTCTGGTAGGTTTGATTCAATAACTCCTATAAGAGGGCAGGCAGGATATCAATGCTGCTTTATTGCCTTTTTCTCTGCCTACAATAGCAATCCTCCAGTTATACAGTATTATAAAGTGCCATCACTGGGGGTTGTATCTCAGCATAGTCACGTCTCATCTTCCTAGGCTATAATAAGCTGGCAAAAGTAAAAGTCTGAAACTACATGAGCTTCGTGAAATCGTTAACATTGAGGCCTAAAGATTGGCATCAGGGACAGGCACTGAGTAAACCACAGACCTTCTCTTCCCAAGTACCACAGGCAGGATTAGGTACCTCCTACAGGATCAGCTCCACCGAACAGTGTTTGGTCAACTACTTGGTGTCAAGTCTCACTCCAGCCACTAGCACAGAAAGCATTAACACTCCAAAGAGATGCAGTCACTCTTGGACAGCAGAAAAAGATAACCCACAGCAGTCCTGTCAGTTGTGTAACTTCTCATGCCTTTCTCCAAATCCTTTGGATGTGCACTCTTTAAAAATAATCACACAGCAATATTTAACATAAGATTGGAATCACTGATGTGGACATACCATTTTTCCTTCTGGAAGTTGGTTCCTTCAGGCTGCAGGGGTGTCCCTCACCAGGCTGACACAGAGAAATTTCCCCAGCCTTGAGTGTGCGTGATCTGTCAATAAAAAGAGGCTTTCAGTTACACAATGCTGTCAAATAGCACCTTTTACAAACAGTAAATTCAAGTTAAAAATGTCACAGCAAAACAGGAAAATCACCACAGAGAAAACTGCCTGTAGGGCATTTTATTGGTGTATCTTTTGAAAAATAAAAATTCCTGGCACATTGTTCTGGCTTAAGCCACACAAATCAGAATGGAACTTTTCATTCTGACCCGGTCGTTATGAATACTGGGAGTAGATGAACAGAAAGAGAACCACTGTGTCTGCTTAAACTTTCTCACATATATACACACATATATAAAAATCCCTGTTTCACTGTAAAAACCATAGGTGGGTGTCTTTAAGTCTGTGTTTAGAAATCATCATGATTTTACACTGCAGTTTATTCCATATGCTTCCATCCTTTTCTGTCGCACTGTTCAGCCTCCTACTAAATAGACTAATCTGTGATTGCTCCCTCGACATTTCAGCCCTTCATGACGGAGAGCAATTCCTCTCATTTCACTCATCAAGGCTACACATAATAATGAAAGTTCTCATAGGTCACCTCTATTGTGTCTTATTTTCCTAACCCCTTTAGCCTTCTACCCTGATGAGCCACCTTAAACATGGAGCAGTCTGGGCTAATACAAAAATCAAAGTTCTTCTGCAAGACAAACCCATACTGTGTCCGGATCCATATTGCACCAGGTTTACAGAAAACACGGCTGTAGTCATCTGATTTCAAGTCTCCAAGACCTTTACATTGTCATAATGTCCTGTTTGTTTTCTTCACAGCAGTCATATACACAGAACTGCTGGGAATTTTCTCTAATAACCGCAGGTCTCTTTTATCTTTGGTACACTGAATAAAATGAACATTCCTGTGGTTCACTAGCTCTATACTTAACTGCTATGGCCACTAAAAGATCCAAATCCTCCTCGGCTTGTTAAGCATTGCTTCTTACTGTTTGCTTAAGCTTTATGTCTGGCAGAATAATCAATGTCTGCTATTTTACTTGTTATAATCTTTCAGAATAAAATTGATAGACAAGATTCTGAGCTGCTGTAAGTTGTCATGTTCCGAGCATCACTTTGCTGGTCCAGCTTCACACATGAAATAGATGCCTCAAATCAACCTGGAGGGAAAGCCATCAATTTGATTTTTCCATTTTTTATGTATCACAGAACCACAGAATATTAGGAGTTGGAAGAGACCTTGAAAGATCACTCAGTCCAACCCCCCTGCCTGAGCAGGATCATCTAGAGTAGATCACAAAAGGAACATGTCCAGATTGGTCTTGAATGTCTCCAGGGAAGGAGACTCCACAAACTCTCTGGGCAGCCTGTTCCAGAAATCCATCATCCTCACAGTGAAAAAGTTCCTCCTTATATTAAGATGGAACTTCCTATGTTCCAGTTTGGAACCATTTCCCCTTGTTCTATCACTGGCCATCACTGAGAAGAGCCTGGCTCCATCCTCCTGACACTCCCCCTTAACATATTTATAAACGTTAATGAGGTCACCCCTCAGTCTCCTCTTCTCCAAGCTGAAGAGACCCAGATCCCTCAGCCTTTCCTCATAAGGAAGGTGTTCCACTCCCTTAATCATCTTAGTTGCCCTGTGCTAAATGACCAATAGCTGTTTCCTAAGTTGCAGCCCTGCTTTGTGATTTACATTTATGTAGGGCAAAGTCCTGACATAGCCAGCAGGCAGACAGGTGTGCTCGCATGCTGTGGAATAGGTCCAGCTCTGGGTGCAAGGGACTGGTAGCTGAACGTATCCAAAAGTATCTCTGTTCTCCCTAGAAATCCCCATTAAAAAGGACAAGTTTTATAAAGAGCAGTTTTACATTGCATCATATTCTCTCTTCTGCAATCTGTTCATTACATGGAAAACAAAATATTTATGACCAGCAATATAGCACTACATAAAAAAACCCTGCCATTCAGACACAGAGCCTCAAAGGTAGAGCATCTTTAGGGGGAGGAGACCACAGTTAGTTCAAAGTAATTCAGTGCTGATTGGGTTGGGGATAATTTTCTGGCAACTAAGGATGGGATTGAGACCAAAAAATCATTTCAAATAACTACAAAGGAGTCACAGGATAGCAACACCTTTCAGTCTCTAGAGACCTAGAATTGATTTGAACTGGTCTACCACTTAAATGGAGAAAAGCTATTATCCCATCACTAATCTCTTGAGCCATTCAGTCCCACTTGAACCGATTTTTTCTTCAACAAGCTATTTTACATATTTCACTTAGCCCACAATCTTTAAGGGAGAAGCTTATCAAATGATTTGTGCAAAAAGATAAGTGCCTCTCTTTGCATTTCTGTTTATTCTTGGGTTTGTTGCTAACATGACTGAACTGTTAAATGTCTTCCTCTTCTTCTCGTTACAGAACCTTGCTTCTGTTGCTACCATTCACAAAATAAGACAATTTCTGAGCAGTTTTTAGAAGAGCTGTTCTAGAAGCATGTGTTCCAGAGACTTATTTTCCAGATAAATGTAAATTTATTGCCTCCAAACATCATAGCAGTCATCAGTATAATGCTGCTACCTCCTCCATAGTCCTGCAGTCCAAGAAGGGTCAAATCCAGGATTTGCAGAGGAAGAAGTGAAGCACAGCACTGCTAAGGATCCAATGTGTAAAAGTAACTTTGATTTTTAGGTGCATTCATGGACACCAGAAGGTGGACATAGCATCCAAAAGTATAGGAAAAAAGTTGTAACTAGTAAATAAGAAAGACTTTAAAAATTCTGTGAAACTGTGACATTTAAAAATGTCACAGTTTCACAGAATGTTAGCAGTTGGAAGGGACCTCGAAAAACCATCTAGTTCAACCCTTCTGCCCAAGCAGGATCACCTAGATTAAATCACACAGGAACGTGTCCAGATTGGTCTTGAATTTCTCCAGAGAAGGAGACTCCACAACCTCTCTGGGCAGCCTGTTCCAGTGCTCTGTCACACGGTGAAAACTTCTTCCTTATATTCATGTAGAACTTCCTATGTTCCAGCTTGGAACCATTTCCCCTTGTTCTATCACTGGCCAACACCAAGAAGAGCCTGGCTCCATCCTCCTGAAACTCACCCTTAACATATTTACAAACATTAATGAGATCACCCCTCAGTCTCCTCCAAGCTGAAGAGACCCAGCTCCCTCAGCCTGTCCTCATAAGGGAGGTGTTCCACTCCATCATCTTAGTGGCCCTGCGCTGGACTCTCTCAAGGAGTTCTATGTCCTTCTTGAACCAAGGAGAAAATGTCTGATATGTGTCTGATATATGTCTGAAATATGTCTGATACTGGGCTTGCAAAAAATTAAGACATCCAAATGGGGGCTGCAAATAGAGCGATCAAACCCATGGTAGAGCAAAGCTGAGAGCCGCAGTTTGCCGACGGGACCATACCAGAGCTGCAGGGTAATTCTTCCTGGTGAAAGAGCAAGTGTGTATTCACGCTCAAACCTCCCACCTTCTTTCACAGTTTTTCCACTATTCTGTGTGCTCAGAGAAACCTGTTATGTCTACTTTGTACTTTCTCTACTTCATGCTTTCTACTTCGTAAGTACTCTCCCTGTAGTTTCTCCCACCACTGAATTTATTCAGCCTCCTGTATCACTCCCGGAATTGGAATCTGTGCCTTCGAAAACCCTGCGCTTTCTTCATTTCAGGCAGCTAATCCCCCTCCCGCTCACCCTGTAGTTTACACTGCCAGAGCAACTCTACTTTGATACTGTTCCTCTGGCAGCAATTAGAATCAAATCAGCACCAGGCTGTTTATAAAAAGGGATGTTGCTATAATGACACTATCAATTCTTCCAAACATTGTAGCTATTTATCAAGTGATTAGAGTAACTTACTCCAGTTTTACTAGCCTATTTTCCATTGGAACTTAAAAGGTTTTACTGCCTCAAGTATGGCACTCGGACTGCTAATAATTTCAATTTTATTACATTATCATATTTTTTAGATTTATTTCTAGGTTTTGCATAAGATTCAAATTGTTACCCAGTTTATAAAATAAGATAAATTTATCTTGGTCAAAAATCACATTAAGATAATTATCTTGCCCTTTTGGCAGATAATTCTGTTTGTAATATATAGAAAATGCTTATTTTTTGTTTCTCTAACCACTCATTCTTGCAAAAGCGGCTATTTTTTTCCTGACACAGACAACTCTATCTCCCTCTCACTGTCAAACCCTGTCGTGTCTCCTCCCATTTTCCCTTCTCTACTAGGGGAGACCCAACCAAAATGTACCGGCTCTTGGCCTGCCAGCAGCCGTGGGGCATCTGTATTTCTGGTGCATCTTGTAGGGCTGACTCAGCTGCTGGTGGTGTTATGCTGCACTGTCAGGGACTCATGGGAGCACTTGCTAAGGCAGCCCCACACTACCCTTCAGTTAACTCTTGCTGGAGGAGGGTTGTTGGCAATGTGCACACTAAAGCAGATGCTGTGCCAGCCTCTTACACCCACTAGCATGCACATTGCTTCATTGTGCTCCTCAACAGCTCCATGTTTCTCTGTTAATGAAAATATTAACTGCTGATAGACAATATTAAAGACCGTTTCTTAAAGAATTAGTGGGTTACTGGTTGATTGCTTCTCTCTTTGCCCTCGCCATTAAGCCTTGGTATCCTTGAAATTGCTGTCCTGCCTCCCCTCCCAAGTCCACACTTCTCCCACCTCTCAAAAGTACTGGGCTACAGGTAGCTTGCCAAGGCAATTAATTCAGAGCCAATTTAGTCAGCAATTAAATATCTGCTAAAACTCCCAAATATCAGAAATATACAACTTAGCAAGTATCAGAAGAAAATTATAGCAACAAACCCTAGAGTAAGCAAATCACACCTGTCCTCTGCACTGCCACAGGGTTTGCAGGAAAGGCTATTTATCTGAGCTTCAAAAACCTGGATGTCTGCTGTGGACAGGCTCAGTACCTTGGCCCTAGGATGTCTGAAAAGCCACCTATGATCTCCATTGTTAGCATTTTGATTAACTGAAAGTAGATTTTTCAATTTATGGGAATTTTTTATAGTTAAAAAGCCTGAATTCACAGTTTAAAAACTTTAGGGTTTTTTTTTTCTGATTTTTCAGTTGTTTGTTTTTTTTCTCCTAAGAAAACACTACATGGAGGATTTTTTGCCTCTGGAATATCAATAATTAGAAGTAACAACAAACAGACACTGGGCAATATCCAAAAGATTTTGAGGTATGATGTACTAAGAACTTTTTTCTGAGTGAACTTATTCACATTTCTTGATATGTAACATAACCTAGGTGCCTTACAGAGGTAGTTCTCTTCCTGTGTTTTTCCCCACTTCTTGCTCAAGGCTCAAGAAGGCACAGCACGTACCCCTTCCTTTTTTGTGCTTTAATGTAGGCATAGAAAAGGAAGTGATCTGGAATTGGAGAACACCTGAGAATAGTCCCCAAACTGAGCTCAAACAAATTATCTTTAAAGCAAGCAACCCCATCTGAGTTTGAGGTTATAATGAAGATCAGTTTACATACTTGTGTTATTTTTGAAGACAGTCCTATGGAATACGTACAGTCAGAAATCTACATGTTTCCACTGAGAAACCATCTACCTTTGTCCTCCACCATTGCTCTAACCCAGCCGACATGAAACCCTCTTTGTGCCCCCTCAGCCAGCAAAGCAGGGAAAGCCCACACGGCAGAAGCCAAGTACAAGAGAGGCAGCTAAAGGTCCCTGCAGTGAGAATGAGTTCAGTTCTGTCACTATCAGTGCAGTCAGAGAAATCACACCAACGATTTGTACAAATCACAATCCAGACGGGTTGGCAACAAAAGTTTGACTGCTTGGCATACTCCCTATCTCTCAACATTTTTTCTCTTGTAATGACACAGTGAAGAAGCTGATGATCATAAATATGGAGTGTATCACCCTGTCCTTTAGCTCCCTCCTTATTGCTTTTGCAACATAATACATGCATCTCAAATAAATTAAACATGTGGCATATAAAAACAGTTCATGTTTTTTGGGGTTGTCAAAATCCCGGGAAACCAAAACGTTGAAAATCGCTTGTCAAAACGTTCTGGGATGAAGTAGTTAAGCTGTCACAGACAGCTTAAACACTGTTTATTTGAATATGTAAAGCACCTTTTTGAAAAACCAAAAGTACAGTGCCTGCTGATCAGAGTTCTTTCTCCAGTCTTAACTCTGCTTCGCCTGGTCTCCTGGGAAAGGAAACTTCACACAAAGTGCGAGGCCATATACTCCCGTGGTGAAGTAAGTGCACCGCTCCACTGACACAACTGATTTGACAAAGTATGGCAATGGCATTACCATGGTACTACAGGATTATTACTCTGCAGTGCCCATTATTTGAAATGGAGTTACTCTGCACTTACCACAAAATAGCAAGTAGCATTTTGCAGTAACACAATAAATAACCCATGTCATCTCTGTACCTACACCTTTTGCGGGGACAGATACAGAGCCAATCTAAAAACAAATCTAAAAGTGCTATAATAATGCTGGAATGACATGCCTCTTAAGCTGTTTACAGCTGACAGACCAAGTGAAATGGTTTGACAAGGAAGAACACAGTATGTGTTGACAGCCCTGCTTAGTTTGTATTTGAAAGGCAAAATTAAAGTCATACTTTTACAAGGTGCAGAATTCTGCTCACTTGAAGGACATTCTCTTAAGCAAGGCATGGTATTAAGCTTCTGCTACCCTCCTCCTCCTGTCTCCCATTTTTATGTGTAGGCCACTAAGTGGCACACCTCAAAAACCAGTCCTGACTCCCTATCTCAGTAATTGCTTGTGAAAACATATCATTTAGGAGAGTATGGAGAAAGAGCAACAGCGAGAGCAACCATAAACGTTCACCCTCCGTAATTTAAGGGAGCACGGCAACATATGGGCAGCATTTGGCTTTTCTTACAGCAGGCAGCACCGTTAGGAGAGAGCAAACATCAAACAAAGGCTGAGTACAAATTCCCTCTATCCACAGAGACACCTCTCACTTGATTACAGGATATGAGAGAAAACATAAAAAACACCGTGAATCCTAAAAAAGTAAGTAAGAGCAAAGATAGGTCAAAGGAAAGGGCTGGAGACAGGTGCAGGGAAAACCAGACTGGTTTGGCAGTACTTGCACAGCAGAAGACAGAGGAGCCGAAAGGCTCCAGAACAGCCTGAAGGACAAACGGTGGCAAAGACCCGGAGCCCCATCCTCATTGTGTGCCCTTCCTAATCCTACGGGCCAGCGGTAACCAGGGCTGCCAGCACCCCACGCAGCGCTGCCTGTGAGGGTCACCTGGAGGGCTCGGTCCCATTACTGTTACAAAGAAGTTTCTTCACAGTGCAAAAGCTCTTGGCCCCTCACTGTCAGAGGCCATGGGAAGCCATGGACATTCACTTTTCCTCCTGCTTTGAGAAACAGTGACTCTGTTATCGTAGGGCAGATGCACTGAACAGGGATACTTCCTTTTCTGTGGGTAAGCCTGGAGGTTCAGCTGCTAGCAATGCCAGCTAGTTTGGCTCCTTTAATGAGCCCTGTAATTGATGCAAATGAGCCCAAAGTTACCAAATTAAATCATCTCACTGAGGGGGACTTCCAGAAAAGTTAGGAGTGCTCTGCACCTAGAGGCACAGGACACAGTAACCACAGTATTTACACCAGACCAACTCTACTAGCTCAGCTGACCAGGACCATAGAGCTGCACAGCCAGTGTTCAAAAGGAAACTGGAAGCAGCTTCCTTACAGGTGAGCGCAGAGCTGGAGCCAACTGCCCCCTTAGCCCAGGCTTAGTCTGCAGCGGTTCCCACCATTTTCAGTTGCAGCTCTGTGTCTGGAGCCCGCTGGCAGGTCACAAACACAGACCGTTCCAAGCTTCAGGTTGAAGCTGTGGTTCAGGAATCAGAACGGTGCTGAGTGGAAGCATTTTTTCAAACTAATGGAAGTTTTGCTTACATATTTCTTCCCACACATGAAGGTCATCAAATGTTTGTGCCAAATGTTAGAATTGATGCCATCCTAATGAACTCTGAAAACATTTTCCTGTCAAAGCAAATAGAACAAGTTGACATCACTGATCCCAGCATCGACCAAAGAGGAAAAACAAACAAACCATCAGTTCAAAAACCAGTGGGTTTTTTGTGCTCTAAGTTCAAGGATGTAAGTCCAGAAGTGCAATGGCAAAGGGGAGCACGGTGCAGATGACAAAAGGGTTATGCTCACCACAAAGGAAGTTGGTCCTGAAGAAAAAAGCCTCAGCATCAAGGTCAGAAAAGCCTGGGCACTACCTTCTCCTACACCATGGCACACCCGAGATGCCTTGTGTCTGAGCTGTGCTAGGTTATTATCTGCAATGTGTCCCACAGGCTAGTAGTACCTGAGGGGAGAGTAGAACCTACTACTCAACACTTTCAGAAGGTGCAAACTGATTATGCTCTTAAAGCAAACGAGAAGCTCTCAACTTGTCTACTAAGCTTTCTTTCCTATTGGAGCTGCCTTTCCTTGTGGCCTCCCCCTCCATCTCCCAGGGGATCTCCCAAATATCTATCCAAGTATATAACCCATGGACTGGCAACCCTGCTGCAATTGGATGCAACAATGGAGGAAGTATATCTTAGAGTTATGCTGCTAAATTGGGGTTTGGGAGATCCAAACTAATTTCTTCCTTCTAACACACGATTCCTGTATGTCCCTTGGCAAATCTGAAATCATTCCACATGGGAAATAACCATACCTCCTCCTTTGCCTCTCCTGCTTGTTCAGAAATTTGGGACAAGGCTGATCTTGCTATGAGCAGAGGGTCTAGCAAAGAACTGTCCTGTCACAATCTCTCTAGGTAGCTCAGTGGTTCAGTATACAAATACTTAAAGCTAATTTTACTGTTCAGAAGATACAGAGGAAAAGATAGAGACTTTCTGCAGAGTACATAATAGCTCTGCAAGCTTGGTCAAAGCATCTAGGAACCAAGGGGCGATGAAGCTCCCAAGCTAACTTTTCTCAGCTGCTTTGCCCATCTTCAGATAGAGATTTTTCACAGACATTGTTACAGGATGTTGCAAAGAACAGCATTCAGTTTGGGAATAATGACAGAGGAACCAGAGCAGAATTAAAAGGATGAAACATACTTTGTTACTTCTACATCGAGCCCATTTCCATTGTATTTACTGTTTTAATTTCCAGTTCTCCCATGCTCACCCTGTGTCGTCACCCATGTTTTCTGAAGTGAAAGGTATTATCTCAGCTCCCATTTCTCCAAAAGTCAGTTCTAATCTCAGTCACTCTCCAGCCCTGCAGTTTTCCTTCTTCTTGACAAGCCTGACCACTTAAATTTCTAACAGCTCAGACAAATTTACCCACACCCCTTTCTGTTCCTATCTCATTTCTTTGCCTTCCAATTTTTGTGATGCCATCATACATCTATGCCAGCACACAGGGCATGGAGCACTAGACACACAGATCCTGGCTGTGTTCAGGAGAGGGGAAAGGTTGAAGTGAATCACATCCTCGTATGAATGATTCTTTCACTTGCTGTACTACAGCGAGCTGTGCTTTCATATACTGTGATGGATGTGAGTTATGGGTCACTCCCTCACTTGTGAAAATAAATGTACACCACTCACCAATGGTTATACTGTATATTACAAAATTCTATCACTTAAGATTTATACACTTAGCAAACCAATCACACAAACAATACAGGTACAGCATAACGGCCCTACTACCAGGTTTTTTTGCAGTTGAGACAGATAGATGCAAAACCACCCTGAGCAATAAAGTGGTGCTACATTATCCAGAGGGGGACATTTTATGGACAAAGAGTTTATCATATCCAGAGTTTGCCTTGGGTGTAGTAGACTTAGCATGTGTTAAGTAATGCTTAAGTGATTTGATGAACTGGCCTAATAGCACAAAACACTCCTGGCTCTATTTGCTTATAAATACATTTCAAGGCACTGATTGAAGTCTGTAGTACCCTAAATGGTCTGGGACCCAGTTACTTAAGAGATATCATCTCTCCTTATAAATCTTATGGGTAATTCAGAACCGCCAGTTGTTCTTGCTTTCTTTTCCTGGGTGGACAGTAGGGTGTCGTAGTGGGTTGATCCTGGATGGGTGCGCCATCATGCCCCTCCTCAGCTGGACAGGGAGAGAAAATATAACAAAAGGCTCATGGGTTGAGATAAGGAAAGGGAGAGATCACTCAACAATTACTGTCACAGGGAAAACAGATTGATCTTGGAAATTAAGTTATTACCAATAAAATCTGTTTGGGATAATGAAAAATAAAGCCAAATCTTAAAACATCTCCTGCCTGCCCCCTCCTTCTTCCTGGGCTTAACTTTACTCCCAAATTCCCTGTCTTCTCCCCCACTCCAGTGGCATAAGGGGTTGGGAGTTGTGGACAGTTCATCATTGTCTCTGCTGCTTCTCCCTCCTCTGGGAGAAGACTCCTCACACGCTTCCTCTGCTCAAATGTTGGTTCCCTCCCATTGGAGACAGTCCACCATGAACTTCTCCACTGTGAGTCTTTTGCATGGGCTGCATTCTTCATGAACTGCTCCAACAAGAGTCCTCTATGGGGTCACAAGTCCTGCCAGAAAACCTGCTTCAATATGAGGTCCACTATGCACTGGAGCTTGCTCCAGCAGAGGATTCTCACATGGTCACAGACTCCTCTGGGCATCCATCTGCTCTGGTGGAGGGTCCTTCCATGGTCTGCAAGTGGATATGTGCTCCACTGTGGTCCTCCATGGGCTGCAATAGGACAGCCTATCTCACTGTGGTCTTTGTGGGCTTCAGGGTATTTCTGCTCTGATGCCTGAAGCACCTCCTCCACCTCCTCCCTCCTCTATTGGCCTTGGTGTCTGCAGAGGTGTTCCTTTCATATTCTCACTCCTCTCCAGCTGCAGCTCTGTAGGAGTTGGTTTTTTTCTCCCACCCTTGTTAAATATGTTATCCTAGCAGCAGCTCCCTCTTGGAGCCAGCTGTCATTGGCTCTGTGGACATAAGGGAAGCTTCTAGCAGCTTCTCACAGAACCTGCAGAATCCCCTTACTAAAACTTTGTCACACAAACCCAGTACAGGTTTCTTTAACAGGAGAGGCAGGAGCCTGGAACCTGTACTCATCAGCTGGTCTCTTCAGTGTGATAACATCAGTTAATCTCTTGAGCAATGTTTTGCACGGTGTTAGTGACAGAGGGCCTGGCTGTGACTGGCCATGTGTTCAGGAAAGCTAATCCAAAAGCCTTTTTATCTTCCTCCTCTAACCACAGAGCCACTGGAAATTCACACTTCCACATGCACCACCTATCCTCAAGGCCTGAGCTATCCCAGCATCCAGACATTGCCACCAGGGGGATTGGATCCCCTTGCTGATCCCAGCTCCAGCAAGGCTCCCTTAAAATGCTCACGGTGCCACTGGCACATCTAGGCTAGAGAGAGTGGGACCTGGCCACTTGCATTCTATTTACAACCGTGTTTTCCATTTCAGGTTCCTTTTAACTGGCATGAGCTGCTGAAGCACTAGATGCCCTTATCTGCTTTCCTCAAGGGAAGTAGATACATAAAGTACATACGATTGCAGGTTTTAAAGATTAAATGCTATAAACACAGATTAAATTATATGCTTTTTATCCCTTTAAGGAACTCTTGTTCATGGCATTCTGTTCCGAATTTCCAAAATAATTTCTACTTACATTTGCATTTAGAAGCATTTAAATACAGCAAATGGGGAATGCATTTGTGGACATAACTGGCACCAGATAGCTCAGGTCTGCCTCCCAGCTACTCCCAAACCTCAGAAGCCAACAGAAGAAACACCCAGGGAAGTGGAGCCCACTCAGGACAGGGCTGCAGAGGCCTCTCCCATAGGGTACCAGTGGGTTCCCCCAGCAGTGAGGAAAGGTGATATCAACAACCACTTCTCAAAACAAAAACAAGCAAACAAAAAAGGCACTTATGAAAACAAGGAAGCCATTGCCTTAATCTGTTTCCATGATGCCAGCAATGACCGCCTGGTCACCTTCTTGAGAGGAATCTTGATTACTTGTCTTTTTGGTAAGGCTGCTCTGATGAAAAGGAACTGAGAAAGACAAATAGCCACCCACAGGATAACAGCCTCAGTGGGTTGTTTTGTTGTTTGCTTTAGTTCACTGGCTTAAAAGGGTCAGCAACCTTTGTCCCAAGGACCCTATTAGAGAAGTAGCTTTGAGCAAAACATATAATTAACCTTTGGAACTCACCGTAGCAGGATATCATTGAAGAAGCATATGAGAGAGATTTTCATTTTTTAAAAGGGACTGTATACAAACAACTCTAAGGACACAACCAAATATTATCAGTGTCCACTGCAGAGAATTCACTGGTAACAGCCTGTGAACACTGTGCTCCCAGGAATCAAGAACAGAAAAAAAACAGGGACTAACAACAAATTCTTCACTCACCAAATGGTAGGTGAATTAGAAGGATGAAACCAAAAAGATGAACACAGATTGCAAAGAGTCTTAAGAAACAGATGCTTGTGGAGGCAGGAATAGAGACTATAGTTGGTGAATGGATATTTTACCTATTCCCCTATGGCAATTTTGTGTCTGGCTCTTTTATTCATGTCCACTCCACCTGCTAGATCTCTAGTGATGGTCCTTCACAACCTTAGAAACATTAGCCAAAGGTAAATAAAACCCAGGGTTAGAACAAAGATTTAACAGGCAAAGTTGAAAGCAATATATGTTATAGGGAAGAGTTCAAATTGAAAAAATCAGGAAACAATTGAAAATATTTTCTTTTACTGTGCAGGAGACTCAGATGGCTTTTGGTAGGGAGAGCCTGGCTGACAAACCTATCTGGAAATAACATCCTTTAAGTGACTTCTGTCATATTTAGAAAATAAAGAAAAAGTAAACTCTCTGGGTTAGAAGGACAGGGCAGGAGAGACACAAGATACTTGGAATGTGCTGACATTTGGAGTAATTTGAAGCACTTTGAAGCAGTAAGACTCACAACTCTCCTTCAAAACAACGGAGGTCTGAAATGTGCAGCCTGTGCTGAACCATCAGGATTATAGCAGTAAGAAGGTGCGGTAAGGATCTATGCAGACAGGATGCCACAATTTTTTCCAGTATGTTTCCATTACCATCAAAAACAAGCAAGAACACACATTTTTAGCCCTACTTTCACCTCTGGATGAACCTACCAGAGAGGCAGAAATTGTGTAGAATTATATTTCTAGGGCAATGTAACAAACTACCTAGAATTCACAGGGCTCTATCCTCAGCAGTGTAAGCCATTCTGGATCTCTCCACATTCATCAATCTACTCCAGTTTTGAACAAGTAAGTGTTTAGATTTCATCTGAAAGGAAGGTAGTTTCAACTTTAACACGTCTTCCTACAAAAGTAAAAAGTCACTATGTGTAGTGGGGTGGGGAAAAAACACTTAACAGAAGCCCCTGCATCCGTGTGAAACACAAAGAGAAACTGTGCTGTGAGCTGACAGTAATAAAAACATAACTGGATTGATTCTAGAGAATTTATTGAATAAAATTTAGTTAGGGTCTTTTTGTTTTGTTTTGTTTTAATGATTGCACACCACTTAATTTTTATGAGTTCGATGATGCCTTTAAGGCACATTCCAGCAGAGGGCTGTGGTGAAAAAGCCTCTCCAGGGAGGATGCAGCAGAAAAAAAAGCCTCTGGGATGTGCAGGAGTTGAGCTAATCCTTCCTAGGCATGTGTTTGGCATTACCTATTTGCAGCTCTCACACTTCCCAGTGGAAAAGCAAATCTGTGAGCCCATAGCTGGGAAGTTTCAGCCTCCTGCATCACACCACAGACAGGCCTGAGAGAGGGCCAATTCAAACCATCCTTCAGGCATAACTGATGCTGACTTTCTCGTGAACAAGTTATTCAAGTGGGGGACCTGGTCCTTTCACAGCAAAAAAATCACATCACCAAAACCTGGGTTATCTCAGAAAGAACAGAGATCACACCACCCAAGTATCCCAAGGCAGCCAATACCAGCAAGTTTGTTTTTAAAAACTCCAAGTTGCCCACTCTACTGAAAGCATCATGATTTCAGACATTGAAAACACTAATTCTCACACCTGCCAAACAGCCCAAGCCATAACTAACACTGAAGGTGATGAAGCTCTTCAAGCCCTCTCCTTCCCTGGTGACAGAAACAGGAACAAGGGCTGGTGAAAACTTAATTGGGTAGGGGGATGATTGAGCAATATTATACAGCTCTATTAGAGTAACCTCCTTAACCTGCTTCATCTTAACCCTTTCCTGAAGCAGAGACAAGACCTCTGCCTTTTCTGGAGGTGCTACGCAGGGCTAAGCCCCAGGGTTATTGTACCTCAACCTCCCGATAAGCAGGTGCTGCTCCTTCCACTTCACTTTCCAAATGAGAGGACTGTACAGTTCCATAGAAGAACAAGCTTATAATGCCTGGAGAAAACACTAGAAATAGCATAAAGCATAGTTCATAGTATTCCGGATCCTTGGAACAACTTCAAAGCGAATTCCATCAGGTGCTAAAACTATTCCAGTTCCTCAGATGCAGCTTCCCGCTCCTCACTGCTGCTGCATATTGAAACAAACACACATTTCCAGCAAATAGGTACAAGTCTTTCCTTTAATCCATGAATCCAAAACCGTTTCCCTCAGACTTCCTTTTTGAAAAGAGCTTGCAGTTCTGCACCATCCGAGCGTCCTGGCGTGCCCATCACAGTCCCTGCTGCAAATGACCAGCAGCAAGTACAGCCCCAGCCCTTCTAGGGATGGGGGTCAGCCCTGCTTCCTGAGAGGTGCCACAAGCTGCTCTTGAAGTGGGACGGGTGTCAGCACCACAGGTCCAGAGCAGAGCCTGGCCTCTCCCAGGACATCACCCCTCGGCTGCTGAAGGCTGCTTGACCTCTCCAGCTAGGGATGGCCCCCAAGCTTCACCCTCACCTTGACTGAGCATTTTGGGGTGACTCGTGTGCAGGGGCATCAGAGGGACAGACCTACTGCTCACATTCCTGGACCGCTCCAGCTGAGCTGCCCTGAGTCCCGCCACCACTTGGCCCTGCACACAGTTGTGTATGTGGGACATTCAGTCCATGCTTTCCCTCTTTTGCCTCTGCCTCCCTTCTGTTTTGGGTCCAGTCAAACACTGCATTATAAGGAGCAGTTGGAAAGGTAAAAACCATGTGAAATCTGTGCAGGTCAGCAGGAAAATTCAAACTGCATTTAGAAACATAAATACTACACACACACACCCCCACACACCCCAAGAAGCAGAATGAATAAGAAATGCTCATCTTTACGACTAACTTTTACAAATCACACTGCCGAACGGATCACCAAGAGGACCGGGACAGCACGCAGTCCCACCCTTGCTCTCCTGCCGACATGGCATCGGCAGCACCCTATGGCATGAGTCCGTCACACAGCCGCTGGGGTAAAGCTGTCCCCAGTGGTCCCGAGCAGGGCTGCGCACAGGCTTGCAGCGCTGCCACCCAGGAGGGCTCCTCCAAAGTGAGGGATAAAGGAACAGCAGGACTGATACTGTGTCTAATGTGGCACAAGGTTCCCTCGGCACAACGCGCCCCAGCTAATGAACGGCACTGCCCCAAGTGCAAACAAGCCGGGAAAGGTTCTGTTTCAAAGCAAGCATATTGCACTTCAATGAAGATTCCACACCCCTCCCCCCCCACCCTCTCCACCAAAAAAAGTTTTAATATACACACTAAATTAAGCTTGAGAAAAGGGGACATTTCATCTTTAATCTATTTACTTCTGAATATTTAACATACAATTCTGGCACCAATCACCAGATTTAACTGGAAAATTACTCACTAATCTGTTTGCTTATTTGGAATAATTGGGTAGGCTGCCAGGGAAGAGGATTTCCTACCCTGTTTAATATCTCAGTTAGTAGTCCAATTTCAGCTTGGCGGCATAATTACTCTGACAGAGCTGTAGCCACAGGGCCTGTGAGTGGGGCTGCTTTTTAAACCGTAAATTATGGAGGATTAGCATTTATGAATTTTAAATCAGGGCTGTGGTAGGAGACACTAAAGCTGCTTAAAGCTTGCAAACCACTGCATTCAATCACCAGTCATTAACACATTCCTTCCCAGGACTTTCTGCAGTCACATTTAATAAAAGGGTATTTATAATTTGCTTTAGAATTTTGTGTCTCTGTATCTCCAGCGTAACACCAGGGATAAGGAGATCCACTTCCCAGGAAAAAAGCATCACACTTTAATCTGACCCTGATTTACCTCCCACATGAGATGTTAAAGGGCTATCTCCTCTGCTTGATGACCACTGTTTCTCCTACTAGACAGAGAACATGTGGTCTGATCCCTACTATACTTAATTAAAAATAATTAAAACCTGCTGAAAATCAGACCTGCAATGTGGCTGATCAGCAGAGATCTGAACTCTGCCGTCCCCCTGGCTCAGGAGCTTTGGCTTGTGAGCTCTTGGCTGTTGTGTTTGCCTGTCAGGTTCACAACGAATCATTATGGGGTAAATCCTTCCTTTGATGTAGGCATGTAACTTCTTTGAGAGTTATGTACATGTACTAAGGGCAGAATATTTTATGCCCTGAAGAAGTCTTAGGAAAAAAACTCTGCCAAAAATCATCCCGCTTTGAACTTTGGAGTTACTCCACTCAGGAGTCTAAAGAGCTCTGAAGCCATAAGACGTGCATCCAAATACAACTGCTGAGCCCTTCCTCCTCCCAAACACGTGCATCTCTCCCCCTGTGAGCCTGCGATTCAGTAAGGTATTTACATTAGTGCTTCACATGACTGTTTCAAAGACCAAAGATACACACATGAAACCTACAATCTTTACACTGAGAGTTTTCATATATTAAATTATAGCTCGATAAGTTAATAAAAAGAACATAGATAGGTAAAGTCTCCTACCAGAAAACATAGCAAAGGCATCGGTGAAAGTTATATACAACAGAATTAAAAAAAAAAAAAAGAAAGAAAAAGCAAAACCAGGAGCCAAATTGGTCAGAGTGAAACTTGATACAGCACCTGTCAGTATAACCTCAGGAGACTAATTGAACTCCTCCTAGAGCATCCCTAAGTATCCCAGAAACCAAGAGGAGCTGAGCTCCCAATGCTACCTCCAGGAAGGGAGTGGAAGGATTTCCCTGGCATTGCATCATGATGAGGATTTGTATACCCTCCTTGGAGTCACTCAGCATTGACCTCTGACATAAGCAGGATATCAATTGATGATGCATTATGCTGCAATCAACAGTGCTATTCACTGAAGCAACAAGATGGTTTAAGATTCCCAAACCTCACTGAAAGTCGCTGGAAATTAGGCACTTTGAAAAGTCGACACTTTTGAAAATGCCTTTTAATCTCCTAAATTACTCATGCTTTTGAAAACTTTACTCATGCTAAATACTTTGGGGGCCTCAGTCAGTGAAAGCTAAACTGAAAGACACTAAGGGAGGACCATTTACACAGAACCCTGCTCAGTCCTTATCTCTCTTCTATCCTCCTAGCAACAATAGACAGAAGGAAAGCAGAGCTCTTGGCAACACCAGGCCTGTGCCAAGAATTCGTCTGACAGAATGGCAGGTCCCTGGACCCTATTAAGGCTACTCAGACAGATGGATTTTCTTCCCTACTGCACCCAGAGCAGGCTTTTTCTAGCTGACCTCCTCCCTCCAAAGGCTGAGTTGTGCCACCACTTCTCCCCAAGGCATGAGAACAACTCAGTCCTTAATGTCAGAGGAGGAACAACTGGGTCACTTCTTGAATAACACAAACTACCCATAACTCTGTTACCAGCTTCATACACTGTTCCCCCTTCTACCTCTCTTTGTCCGCACACAGCTGAAAGCCATTTCTTAAATCTTCTCATTCACCACACAGTGTCCTCGCTGATGATAACTGTGCACATGCTTCGTGTGTATATATACAACAGGGGTGCAAAGGTGGTAAGAGTGTGAGGGAAGTAACATCTGTTTGGCATTCCAAGGCTGGGAGGGGTTTCTAGGGGGTTTTTATCCCTTTGAGCACTCAGAGGGAAATGAACACACCAGTAAGATTAAATGCTCCCCTAACTATACATACACAGCTTACATAAACTCTCTCTCTACATATATATATATATACGCAACTTATATAGTGCTGCTTGTCTAGTTCATGAATTGAAGTTTGGTTAAGTGGCAAGGCCCTGATCTAGAGCTATGTCTGAGCCCTGTGCATATCAGGGAAGGAGAGACAATGTCACCTTCAGGAGCCTCGGTATGTCTCAGGACTCACCTAGTCGCTAACGAAGTAGAGCAGTGTGCAACCTCTAACTATAAGTGCTGTTTTTTGCAGGTAAGAACAGAATGCAGCAAGCCACCTGCACCTTATCTAAAACACATGTTCAAACACACTCATCCATACCATCTATCGTACGGTGGGAGGGGAAAAAGGCACAATGCAAGGAACTGAAAACCCCCATTTCAGTAGCTGTGCATTGTTTAGAAGAACACCAAACAGCAGGATGTTCCCCAAAGGGCACTTTGAGTTGGTTTTGGGAACATTGCTGTGATCTCCACAGAGACAACATAAGGGTTACAACAGAGACCAGATTCAAGCCCCTGACAATCAAAGTCTGAAAGGAAAAAAAAATAATTTGGACTCAACTCCTACACAGCATCTCTAAGCAGGTTCAATTCCTTAGAACGTGGTCAATGAGCTAGGGTACTTTCTTACTCCTCTCTATACTACGTAATTGTCTCAAAATGTTGGCTGCAGCCATAAGTTTTGTTAGTCTTTATAAATCAAAGGAAAAGGATATCCTTGACATTTAAGGTTTATATCGTAGCAGTTCTAAATACATCCAAATCCTTTCTAGTTCCACAGGGTTTCTCTCAAGGAGTCTGAAAGTATCTCAAAACTTGCAAAAGAAGAAAACCCTTCTTCCCCCAAAGGCAAGTGGGCCGAGGGAGTGGGAGGAGGTTGCACCATATATGTAAACGACTGATATAACTTTGACTTGGAAATCTCTCTTCAGTAGTTTTAATATGTTTCCTCTGCTGAGAAATGTATAATGTATAAAGTAATCCTGCCTGCCTTCTCCTCAAAGCCACCTGAACAATCTCCTTTCATTGGCCATGGGGCTTTACAAGCAACTCCTCCGTACAGCCAGGTGGCTCAGCATATGGCCTTACTTTTCTACTGCTACCGCTAGAAGCATTTTACACTTATATAACTTTATCTCTAAAAAGTCGGTTGCTGGCAAAGAGTCATCACCATTTCCTCTGACATAGGAGGGGATCCAGGACTGCTTTGGGTCTCTTCCAATGCTGTACCAATATTGAATATTTCTCAACACACACCTTGATTGGGAAAACAGTCAGTGAAATGATGGTATGGACAAGAGAGACCCTGAAAAGACTCGCTTAAGGCCAGTGTTCGATCACACCACTGACATACGCTGTTCAGCTGTGAAGGGAAAGATGGAAGGTAAATAACATGGTGATGGCCATTAGCAACTAAATGTTCTTTTCTTGAAGGAAAAATAAAAATCTTTGCAGATGCTGCTGCATGAAAACTGGCAGCATGAGCTACAGAGAGTTCAACAGTTGAAAGGCTAAAATCCTGTATAGTTTTACAGTTCTGCAAGCAGTGAGAAAGGAGCACAGATCTCTGCTGCTCCAAGAGAGGAAGAATCAGTTTTATGCTCTTACCCATGCAGAGGAGGTGGCCATGATGGCTGGGGAAGACAAGTTATATCCCTCCACAGAAAACCATTCTAAACACAACCTTATTCAGAGCATTTTACTGGTACAGTCTCTACTGTTCACAGTGCACTGGCCTCTCAAGTCCTGCTTCACAATACTGTGAAATCATGTGTTTCACATGGGTTTTTATCATGCTTTTGGTATTGTGGTATGGAGTGAAATTCCTGTCTCAAAATGACACAGCATGCTGAATGCAGCATCATTTGCTTTAATGATCATGTGTGAATTTCCCTTATTTCTGTGGAGCCAAGCACTTGACAAATGGCAGCTGAGATTGTTTCCATGAGTGTTGAGAGGACAGCTGAAGAGTCGAAGCATGTGAGTTGTTTCTCATGTATACCTTCATATACCCATATACTATGGAGAGCATAATCCCATAAAGCCTGGGTTTAAAATAGTTCTCTGATTGGAAAACATGAGGGACTCATCAATGAAAAAATATACTGGTCAGGACTGTAGATCTGCAGAAATTCTGTGAGATGGGAGATCAATGAGCATGCCACCTAATCACACGCCAGGCAGCAACAGTCTCCACGCTATTGTAGAAGCACTGGAGTCAGAGGAGAAATTTTGCAATGGTTCACCCATGCCTGTTGCACTAAGAGGAAGGGCAAAGACAATGTGAATCCTGGGAGAATGATCAAGCTAGGTTGGAAGCAAACCATCCAGATACCACTACCTAGGACCAAGTTTCAGATGTGCCTTATTGAAATGTTGAAACTCTTCAGGACACATTTGTCTTGTGATAAGATGTTCAATGCCTCCCTCTGCTCCCTAGAATAAATTGAGGAAAAAATATTGAGGCAGGAAGGAGAATTGGCAGCAGCTCATAGAATCTCACACGGAGAGATGCTGCAGCAAAAGTCATTGAGCTTCACTTTCTATAAGGGTCTTAATGCATATACTTAGTACAGTGTATAAAATTAGAAAGGTTTTACCATGTTCAGATGGAAAAGAACTTCAGTTGAAAAAACAGTATCTCTAATGTATTTCCTTGTACATAACAAGGAAAATTTCTCCTACAGGCAAGCCAAAAGAACTATAAGGTATTCTTTCCTTTGCCAATATTTGCTAGCTGGTAACCAAACCTGACACTCCTAGGCACTGGACATATGCTACTGAAGGAAACAGCCCTATGAAAAGGGACTATTATGTAAGTAAATTGTGTCCTCTGGAAGGGTTCCTCTCCAGCATCACTCCCTGAGAATCAAGAGAGGTCAGGATGCTCTCTCTGCTCTTCCTAAATCACAGAATCACAGAATGTTAGGAGTTGGAAGGGACCTCAAAAGATCATCTACTGTTTGTATGCAAACATGTAGAGACCATTGTCTCTACATCATGTAGCTCCAAAAAGCCTCCCTTTGGTCTTCCAGCCTTCAAGACACAGAATTTTTTAAAGAGCAAGACTGGATTGCAGATTAAAACTCATCTATCACACCAAATGGATCCAAAGTCCAATCCAACTGGCATGACTGACTTCCATGCAACTAGACTGATTTATGCTGCCTGAGGATCTGCTCTTACACAGTTAGTGACATCTCAATTTTCTTTTTAATAAGCAACAGGCCCTGCTATAATGGGATATATGGAAGGCAAGATGTGAAAGCTTATAATGTGAAAATTGATTATCAAGTAGTTTAGACTATTTCCTGCCGTGCCCTTTGTTTGGTATGCATGTTTCATTTCATTACTCAGAGCTGTTTTACTGTCTCTGAACTACATTACGAAATACATTAATTATCTCATTATCTTTGGGGTAAAACCTTGAAGTCCATCTTAAAGACCATATTCACTGAAAACCTTCTGCTGTAGTAGAGATTCTGAGTGTGACAAGAACAGGACTGCAGCTACATCCCAACACACACCAGTTAAAGTTTGGCTTCAGTTTGTGCTTCTACAAATTAAAAGAAAAAAGGACAAAAAACCAAAACACACATACAAAAATCCAGCTTATTGCAAGTTTACCTTTTTTTTTAATGTTCAAAATAAAACTGCTCTCAGGTTCCCAACTCATATGTCAAGCTGTGAACCCACAAGAACTTTTCAAGGCTTAGTCATAAACTTCCAAAATAGAGGAGAAGAGAACGGAAATGACAGGCAACTACTTATAGCCCTACTGGAGGGTGCCACAGAAATATGGCAACGTCGGTATCCTGAATTAGCCTCTACATCAGATAAGAATGATCGAATACTTTTATTTTCATAAATAAATCTCAATTAAGATAATGTCTTATCACAGCATAAAGTACAGAAAGGTAAGAAAAAACCTCCACAAAAATCTGTGCCACACACTCTCCCACTTTGAATTTAGGATCGGGTTGGGGTCATTTTATAAAGAAAATAATGTTCCAAGCCCATCACAATTTGTAATAGTCAGGTTAGAGTAAAAGCAAAATTCCCCACCGTCCTCACAAGATTTCTTGCCCTGTTCTTTTGTGAATACGCTAGAATGGGTGATGGATGGGAGGCTGCCCCTTTCTAGAGTTCTTGCTGTGTTTTGTGATAACTCATTATATTTCTTTCTTTACAAATAGCCCCATTAATACTCCAGAATTGAACAGAATCATAAAGCTTGAAACATCCCACTCCCATTCCGGTAGAGCTGGAGGTATTGTTTCATGGATTACAGAGGTGCCGAAACCTGATTTATCAAAGTGAAGCCTTCAAAGACAAGTCACAGATATTTATTTATTTATTTAGGATTGCAAAAGAAAATACTTTTTACTGAGATAAGGATGATATAACCTCGCTACAGCTTTATTTAAATTGAATTATGTATCTTTTATATCTCTTCAACAATATGGTTGATGGAAATGTTTTAGTCCTTGTTTTTTTGGAGCTGAACTAAAAACCTTATTAAACCATTTATAGAAAATGTACAAAACAGAAGAGAGTCAAGCTCTTTCAAAGTCTCTGTGGCCTCAATAAAACCTTATATATTCTGAGATTAGATGCCACTCCTAGTCAGATGATTCTAAACAAGACTACTATAATCCTCTCTGTTATGGAGATATTTATTTTTGTCTGAAAAACTTCAAAGCAGGCCGTGACAGATAATCAAAATCAAAATTTGCATTCCAATGAGAGTTTCTTTTTAATAAAAAAGAATAATTCTCATAGTTGTTCTGTTAAGGAGAACTGAGCTCACTCCAAGTTTTGAGGGTTTGAGGTGTGGAGAGTTGTTCTCTTTATATAGATATATATATATATATCTCCATCCACCATTTTTCCGTAAAATTTTTGCTACTTTTGTAGAAACCCTACACTAAGTCAAGAAAGACATCAACAAAATCCAACCGTTTCATTTTTTTCCAGAATTTCCCCCAGAACGAAGCAGTTGGGGATCACCATCAATATGTAGTCCTACCACTGCCTTCCTGGGTAAATTCTTCATGGAGACATAGTGATTTCCTCTGGGAACCAGTGCTTGCTTTCAGTGGCAACTGAGACTGTGTGGGCAGCGAGTGAGCCGGCTTTCCTAATGTGCACATTTCTGACTATTTTCCTTTTTGCATTTGTGGTGGCAGTGGGGAGCTCTGTCTGTGGACCAGGAGCTCAGCATGGCAAACCCTATAAAAATATCTAATGCTCTAAAGGTATTTGCAACACCTCCTTAGGGGGAGCAGAAGACACCCTGCACTGACAGGCCTGCACATACAAATGTGCTCCCCCCCTTTACAGACTTGTATACCCACAGCTAGAGCTGGCAGCTTACCCGGGGTGGGGATTGAACAGTGATCTTGTCCAACCTACACCATTCCCCCTGATGAATTGCTTTTGGAAAGGGGACTCATTTGGTAGAAAATGGGGTGCACCCATGAGTGCCAAGATTTTCCATTCCCAAGTAAAGCACCAGCCTGGCCTGCAGCCTTGCTGTAGCACTGATCCCTTTGTCCTTTCAGAGTCCTGCTGGTTTGGTTTTTTTTCCTTTCAAGAGTATTAACAAAAATATGAATTACACAGAAATAACAATGCACTTAATACTGTTCGTAAAACTATATGGAGGCTTCCAGACTCCCAGCTTCTACCAATAAATTAACGATGAAACGGTGATATCGTTTCCCTGCCTGATGGCAACCTCCTCCATTGCCACTTCAGGAGTCCTCATCTCCTCCCAGGGACACACATGGATAAAAACATCTGCTTGTCTCTCAGGTGGGACTGTTGAGATTTCATCTACCTGTTAACAGCTTGCAGAAACAGAGAATTTGCAGACCCTCAAACATCACAGTTTCTTCAGTTATATTTAAACTACAAGTTAGGAAGCTCTTTGTGTAAAGAACCGCTATGTAGAGATCGAGGACAGCTGCAGGAAGAAGCGTGAAAAAGGCAGCACAGAAGCGAGGGTGGTCTAGTAACTCTACCAGCACTTTTGTCAAGAGCTCCGGAAAGGGCCGAATAGAAACACCCATCAATAGAAATAACCTCAGGCTCCCACTTACTGTCACTGGGGTTTTGTGTGAGAGGAATCCACTTCATCCCTTGGGAAATGAAAGGCAGTGTAGGACAAGGTGCCAAGAAACTACATTCTCTGTGGTAGGACTTTCTGGAGAAGAAGGGCAGCTATTTACATTTGTTTGGCATAAGTCAAAGAGGCAGCAGCCATTGAGGAATCAACCCACAAGCCCTAAATGGCCATGAAATACCTCTCTCAGATTTGATGTTTGCTGGCAACTTTTGAGAGAGGCCTGGCGAGCCGTCATGGCTCTCAATGCCTCTCCCACTCTGTGTGACTCAGTTGCAGACTTGTGCAGTCCCCTGCACGAAAAGCTGGTTTTGTCCTTCCTTTGTCATGTAAATGAGATACTAAAACGCTCTAAGATCCTCTAAGGCGAGTGGGCTGCCGGTAAACTGCAGAACCTCACTTCTGTGTGGCAGGCTGGTCAGCTGGTCCACCCAATCCCTTTCCAATTTGCTGGGGCTTATCTTTACATTTCCTTTCCAGGCAATGCAGCCTGGCCCACATTGATTTTTCATTCACTGTTGCACAATTGCTTTGTTAGCACCTCTTTTTATTTATTAATTGCTTTAATAGCAGTCATTCCACAACACCTCAGTGTTGAGACGCGTACAAAGGAAACCTTAAAAAGAAAAAATTATGACTCCACAGTACATGGGCTGCTTTGATATTCTGATCTCACCCCACTTAAGTACAGTTCTAAAAGTGAAGGACAGTGGTCTAAGTCAATCTCAGTTAAATGCTAGCTTTGCTCATTTAACGATGCAATGGGCACGCTTGGCTGTATTCACTAAAAACTTGTTTGATACCAATTAAGCCTTAAAAAAAAGAAAATCCATTAATAGTGCGAATGCTTCTCGTACTCACTTTGCAATTTATTGTGAAAAGACTCAGAGTAGGATGAAACTGCAAAAATCTGCCAAAGATTCAGTGAAAAGTGGCTGATTTGGAACAAATGGTAGTTTTAATAATGATAAGCCTCGCATACCTTTAAAGCGTGCTCTAAATCTATCTCTATCCTTTTCACACCTTTAACTTTATCCTGCCTAAAGCACTAAGCAAAATTTTCTCTTTGGAAATCTCGCTTGTAATTGAAACTTTCTTGAAGAGGTACTTAGCAAGAACAGTCAGATTTCAGAACATGAATTCCTTTTCCTTGGGTACACTGTCTCCATTTCAGGCACTTCATTTGGGGCCAGTTCAATATCAGCCTGCATTTTGATGGGGATGTAGAGCCAAAATATTTGGAAGAGAAGCAAAAGAAAATTTCCTCTTCCACCACACTATCATGCTGCCTCACTGATCAGCAAGTTTTTACTTCACACCTTGCTGAAACATAATTCTTGAGGCCATTTACTCCTTTGGTAAGAAGGCTTGCTTTCACTTTTGTCCTTTTCGACAAAACAAGACGACTGCAATAACTAGACCCACACCTGCAGACTGTCTTGGTTTATTTAATTTTAAGGGGTTTTTTTGGTTTTGTTTCCAAAACTCCCTCAGGTCCTAATTCCTGCTGAATAAGAACGCGCTTACATCTCACTTGCAAAGGAAAACCACAAGACTGGCTTGGAAAACCAACGTACGCTAAAGCGGAGACAGGATTTTTGCTGAGGGCTGACAGATTACACCCTTGGGACAGCAGAACCCTGGTGGCTAACACGACAGACATCAAGCAGAACAACAACCACTTTTGGGGAACTGCCCTGACAAAGCTTCAAGTGGCACCAGGGTACCTATTATGACTGCTCCTCTATTTCTAAGCAAAATGATATCAAACACACAGAAAAGACAGCCAATAATGAGAAACTTGCAGCTGTTCTCAAAGAAAGACTTTTTTTTTTTATTGTACCCCAATCCAAAATACTTTAAACCAGTTTTATCAATAGCGATAAATCAGTATGATGATATGATGTCTCTTTAATCTTTTCTAAAACAAAATTTTTTGAACTTTTGAGCATGGCCTTCCCAAATGGGTTAGGTCTTCTAAGACAGCATCAAACCTTCTTTTCCTTGCTTCCCATGTCAGCCTGAATCCCAATAGTTATGAAGCATAAAAAAAAGTTCAAAGTAAAATATAAATTACCATCCCCTTCAAACACAAGTAGAAGTCTTATTAAGTCTCTAGTGCTTGAATCACGTCCCATGTCTGTTCTTTAGACCTTTCTTCCTTTGTGAGGCATAAATGGACACATCTTATTGATTTTCTTTCAACCTGGATCACCTCGATTGCTGTGAATATGGCAGACAAATCCAACTCATTCTCCCGCAGGGAACGAGGAAGAATGCAGACGAGAAGCTGGGGAAAGTCTTCTCACAGTGGGATACCAGGAGTCATTACGCAAAAACCCAAGTCTAACTGCTTGTAATTCCAAGACCTTTTTCTTTTCAGCTCCTTCAAAAAAAAAAAGATTTTTTTTTTAATGCTGAGAGTTCTTTCTTAAATTTTTTATGAATATCATTTTGGTTACCATATCAATTTCTGAGGGTGTTTTTGTTTAAAGAGAGAAGTATCAAATAGGTCAGTGATGGCTGCAAACTCTGATAAATGTGTGTAGTTAATGATGAGTGACTGTAAACAGACACTGGACAGAAAGAGAAAGTCAGAATCAGAGAAAGCATTGTTTGAAGCTTGACAAAAAAGCTAGTTAAAACTTTTTCCTTCTAACTTGGCTCCACTTTGTGTTTTTTTTTTTTTTTTATCATTTATAGACTTACTTTTCTAAGGCCAATTGTATGAAATGAAAGGAAGTGTAAAAGTAGAAAGATTTTTGTGCCTTACACCAAACCACTTACTGTACATGAAAAAGGGATTTACTGAATCAATTTAGTTGTGTAGGGTTTTTTAAATCAAGTGAATGATTTCAGTGAAGTGGAAAAAGGTGGCAAGAATGTGCAGCACCCCAAGCTTTGCTCCTAAAAGCAATAGAAAAGACACAATTGAAATGCAGTGGGACCTCTGTGATGAATTAGACAGACTGTGTACAGACACTTTGTAGTGACAATCTGCTTCTGAAAGGGATATATTAAGTGCTAACTGCACCGAGGACGTAAATTGAAGACACAGATATCCAAGGACTAATTTCAAAGCACTCCTTCTTGTTAAATGAATTGCTGAAAGAGCAGGGTTTAAAAGACTTAGTTTTGTGTTAAAGGATTTGAACTACACCTATCAGACTGCACCAGCAAACTAATGCTAACATAACAAACCCACCACTGTCTTATTGCCATCCCCTGAGCTGCTACAGCATCACAGCTGTACTGAGTTGGATTTCTCCAGCGGTTCTCAACACCCTATACAAAGTGCCCTGCCCCTGTGTTCAGTCTCTACCACATAAAATTAACATCATTTTATAGTGTGAAAGGAGAGGTCTAGGTCATTAGTAGTTCAACTACATAAAATTCCAGAAAACGAGATCATCATCAGCAAACTCATAATGCTTTTTAAAGACATGTTTAGATACCAATAACTATATTTTCAGTTATTTAAAATGAGGTTTCAGCAACATAAAGCACAGTCTTGGAAGATGCAGAAGACATTCTAACTTTCTTGACATACAGGTTTTGCATTGGCCTCTAGTTACCTCATTTCACAAAGTAATTCTGGTATCAATAAGGACAGAGATTGGGAGAGATATCTCAGAATAATTCTTGCCACAAATATCCATCCAAGTAAGCGATGTTGTTAGAATTCACCCAGCAGGCTAGCACCAAGCCCTTTATCACCTATGTGCTCTCCATCTCTGTGAATACTCAACAGTCACTGATCAGAAGGTTCACAGGCATACCAAGGGAAGACAAAACCCTGCAAGCAGCACATGTAAATATTTCAATGACAGGTATCACGCTGTTCGTAGCATAGTGCTCAAAAAAAGGAACAAGGCATAGGAATGAAGAACAGGAAAAGTGTAGTTAGGCTGGAAGCCATGACTTCTGGTTGTGCAAAAATATAAAAAAGAATGTCCTGGGCTGTAACTGAGAAATCTCCTCAAGAATCAAAATAATAGATGACTCTATAAGAAGAGCCAAATGAGTGGTGACTGAGGTTGAAATAGCATCCTCTCCAGGAAGATGGCATGCCTAGTAGACAGAGCACTAGTCAGACATGCCTGAAGACATATTCAGGCTCTCTGTCACCTCAGACTTCTTGTACAACCTTGAGCACATCCTTTATTTCTTCAGTACATCACTTCCTCTAAGTACACATGAATAGAGTAGGGCAGTATTCAAATATAGCAGTAGTGGGAATTATACAATAATCTAATATAGTAATTTCAAGATTGGCTGTTCAGAAGAATTTATGCATATTTTCCCTGTTTTAATTTTTAATAGACACACTAAAAGCAATGCATACAACTTGTAAGATCCACCTACAGCACCTGGTAGAAGAATCCAGATGTTCCCCATTCCAACAGCATCATTAAACATGAGGCTGATGTGAAATATTTATAATGAAGGTGAATCATAGCCCACAGAGGAGGAATCTAGGGCTATATCTTCTACTAGCATCAAGCACAAAACATGCAAATACAGTGAACAAATACTGCATTAACTTTCAAATCACACGTTCTATGTCTCACAAAGTAAGACACAATTTAGTCCTGATGCAGATGGTAGTAAGAGGCCACCACTTTGGAACAATGTGTAAATGCCAGATTTTGAAGGAAACACACCCAGTAATCCAGGATGTGGGAACCTAGGAGTATGAGCAACCTCCTGGGCCAGGAAGTCCCCTTGCCCCTTTCATAGTAAAAGCCCTTTCTCAGATTTACCAGTTCCATCTTGAAATTACTTTGGTCATTTGTGCTAATGACTCTCACTAAGGCTGTCCTGAGGATTAAAAATCTCCTTATTTACAGGCCATTTCTTCATACCCATTCATTCTTGTGCCAGCACTGCCCTCTAATTTAAACTGCTCTTATCAGTTCCTGGCTTTTTGCCCTCATCATTTTATATATATAAAAAATACCAACCCTCAAAACCCACCCTATCTGCTCCAAGCTTTTGTTCTGCAGAGCTAAACAAGGCAAGGCATATGGTCTCCTTTTTAAGGTTAAACTCTCTCTGAAGCATTTCCAAACCCAGTTAATCCTTAAACATAGGAAGCCACGACTATTGCTGCTCCATGCCTTACAAGACCATTCAATGCTTTCTTAATCTCTATTGGCAAGGCTTCATCTTACTCATCCTGGAGCCATTTTGACCATTTTCACTTCCATATCATGTTGACAATTCTTTAACCATTGACATCTCTCATTTCCAGCCTATGAGCTTACAGCAGAAACCTTATTACTAGTGCCATCTTGGTAGCAGAACAAGCAGAGACCTTACAGGTGTTGACTGCCTCCCAAGTACTGCTTCTGGCTGACTCGTTTGTTTTCTAAACCATTCCACGAGATTAATTACCATCATTTCCATTTACTATCCAAGTCTTTCAACTATTCTTCAAGAACAGTAATCCACAGCTTCTGTTGCCCCAGTGAATTATTACTCTCTCAGAAGCATCTTCATGAGCAAGTAGTTAATACTTTTATGGTACTTGATTAATAAACCTTCCATAAACTAAAAATAAATTAGACTTTCACCTTCATAGGTACATCAAAAAGTACACCTGTCCAAGAGTAGAAATCCATACAAAATGCTGATCTTTTTACCATGTTCTCAACAACCACACTTTAAAACCAACACTGTTTTAGAAGATGGGCCACTGATTTGCACATTTCTTCTATAAATAGGTAGCGTTACTTTGCAAGGAAGAAAATGCATAAAGCCACCCACATACCAAGCAGTACATTCATGATAAGGAAACAAATGAAGTAAAATACTTCCCTTGAAGCTTTGAGAGATGTTTAAGACAATCTTTGCCCTCAAAAAATGCTTAAGTACTGTGATTAGGCTCTAGTGCCTGGTCAACATTTGTTGTCCTCAATTTTAAAAAGTGTCTATAGCCAAGCATGAAGTTAATGGCAAATACATATTCAGCAGCTTTGTTGAATAGAGTGCAAGTTTAAATAAAATAAGAACTTCAGCTCCCTTTTTTTTAATATTAGTTGCAATTTAAGAACTTAAAATGGAGACTGGGCTGGAGAGTGAGCAACTATTAAAAGCTTACTATCAGACATACTTGCTGCCCATCCACTTTTTAAAAGTTCACACACTTGAGTTGCAAAGTAGAAGTGTTGTTTAGCACAGAAGCTGGCATTGAAGAAACCTAAAAGGTGAAGAAGATTGAATGAGTAGGGATCCAGAATGCAGCCTCTGTTACAGCAGAGGCGCGCTGTGAGCAGGAATGTTACCGCTGCTCCCCTGTGGCATCTTTTGGGTGTCTGTTTCTAGACCTTTTTGTGTGTATCTTTCTAGCAGCTATTCACTTGCTCATATTGGTACCTCTGATTCTTCTGCTCCCACACCCAGTTCTAGATCTCATCTCACTTTTTATCTTCACTAATATCGGTTTTTTCTCTCATGATTGACCTGAACCATGTTCACCAAAGCTCATGTATAGACACCAGTCAGTTACAGTTAGTACTGGGTCACACACCAGAAACCTGTCCTTTAACAGGAAACAGAATCACAGAACGGTTGAGATTGGAAGATACTTCTGGAGTTCATCTAGTCTGCCTCTGCTCTGCTCACAGCAGACAACTAGAGCACATTATTCAGGGCTGTGTCCAGGGATGGGTTTTTAATATCTCCAAGGATAGAGACTCAGAAACCTCACTGGACAACCTGTACCAGTGTTTGACCACCCTCACAGTAAGTTTTCTTTTTATGTGGAAATAGATCTTCCTGTATTTCTTTTTTGCACATTGTTTCTCATCCAATTTATCATTTGGCACCTTGAGAAGAGGCTATCTCTCTTTTTTTACACCCTCACATCAGGTACCTACATGCATTTCTAGGATCTCTTGACCCTCCTCTTCTCCAAGCTAAGCAACCCCAGCTCTTACACCAATTGCTCCAATCCCCTAATCATTCATGTGGTTCTTTGCAGTGCAAACTGCTGCATCTCTTGGCTACTAATCAATGGCTGTGCTTGATCTTGAAATTATTATAACATCATTTGATTTATAATCAAACCTAACTTATCAGTATCTTGTATAAATGGATCTAAACACAACACAAGGGAGGAACAATGATGAGGGAGGGCTTTTGTCTCCATCCACTCACCCGTTAAGCTATCCTAACCTGACTTGGGCTGTGCTGACTTGAAAACTGAAAAATTTAACAAGACATAAAAATGGCCCAGCCGTTAAAAACTAACACTTATTACCACACACCGCACCAGGATTTCAAGCACTGGGCTTGTCTAAAGTAGTGTACTGCTTACCTGTTTGGCACAACAGTGGTTCTGCAGAGCTGACACATGCTGAAATGAAATGTACTTTGAGAGATCTACGTGGTGCATTGAACCAGACTCCAATTCCTTTCCTCCTAGCACTAACAAAGTACTGCTAGGCAGCATTAGTTCCCACACACCTCTGCCATACCCCACACACTGATGGACAGTGAAGACCTATTTAGTGCATCTCATTGATGTGACACCAACGAGTTCTTACCATTCCAAATAAGAAACCTGCAGCTTGCTTCAGAGAATCTACCTATCCTTACTTGGAGAATCTGGGTAAGCTTATTAATGTAAGACAGCTCATGCAGGACTTTTCCAGTACAAGCAGAGATATGGTGTCTTTCTTATGTACTCGTGCAAACCTCAGACTATAATCACTTAGTTTTAGTCTGTGAAGTAGATGCTTCTGTATAAAATGGAGAAGAAAGGCAGGTTTTAGTGATTAACTGAGTAACCGTGGCATGGACTGAGAACTGCATTTTGTAAAGTTGCTCGAGAGAGAGCAAGTAAGAGCTGGCTGGAAAATATTGCTAAAAAGTGGTCTGAATTTTCTGATTTATCACCATGGTACTATTTCACAAAATGGCACAATTTCAACAAACTTCTAGCTCCCACTTTTTCCCCAGCAGGCAACCAGACCTTTGGGATGCAAAGCACAGCAGGGATGTCTGAAAAACTTGCAGGTATGTTTGATATGGATGTTTTTAAGGGGTGCTACTCATGTCTGTCAGGCAGACAAGTAAGGAGACAGAAAGAATTTTCTTCCCAAAGTGCCATTCTCCCATATTTCCAAAAGGGAATCAGTGGTTTAAGCCAACCCCCCCCCCAAACCTGGGTGGAAGGATTATGTTTGGCTTGTTTTCTCCTAAATCAGCATGAAAAATATTTCTGGAAAATAGAGCAATTCTTGCAGAAGTAAAATGAGAGTACTTGGTGGCTAGCTGCACTGCAAGTGCAGTTAATGCAATCAATACATTACTCCAAAGTGGAATACAGATGACTGGAATTCTGAATATGGAAGCACTCAGTTAAGGATTTGAAACAGGTACAACTAGCCCTTTTCTTTCTCTATGAAGACAAAAAATTTTACCACAATTAATTTTTTTTCATCCTTACTCTTAATTTTGAGATTGTTTTGCTTCTCTGTAGATCCTCCCCAAACAGATATAGAATCATGGAATCATTTAGGTTGGAAAAGACCTTTAGTATTATCAAGTCCCACCATAAATCTGCACTGCCCAGTCCAACCACTAAACCAAGCCTTGAAGTTCCACATCATGTCTTTTAAATACCTCCAAGGACAGTGACTTGACCAAGATATTAAAAAGAACTGGTCCCAGTACTGAGCTGTGGGGAACACCATTCACCAGAAATATTTGGGCCCAGCCACCCACACAGTTTTTTTACTCAGCAGAGTACCCCCATCCAAGCCATGAGCAGACAGTTTCTTCAGAAGAATGCTGTAGAAAACAGCAAAGGCTTTACTAAAGTTCAGGCAGACAACATTCACAATCTTTCCCTCATCCACAGTCACCTTGTCACAGAAGGAAATCAGGTTATTCAAGCACTACTGTCTTTCATGAAACCATGCTGAGTCTGATCACCTGGTTGTCCTATACATGCCATGTGATGGCATTCAAGATGACTTGCTCCGTAACCTTGGCACCAAGGTCAGACTGAGCCTGTAGTTCTCCAGATCCTCCTTCCAGTCCTTGTAGATCGATCGGCACCACATTTGCTACTTTCAGTCATCTGAGACCACCCAGGTTAGCCAAGACTGCTGATATTTTTTAAAATCTACCCTCTATCCTATTGCTCATTCCCAAAATTTCAAATTACATGGCTCTGTACCAGTCAAGATAACAGCAGCATCTAACTACTGGCCCTCATCTCAAAGCCAGGCATGATATCTCAAATCCTCCCGATTCTGTAATGCAATCTAGCCCTCCTATGTGTAAGAACTCTTCCCTGAAGAATTATTTTATCAAAGTACCGGAGAACAAAAGTCCACTTCTATTTCAGTCAATCTTCAATGAAGTTAAGCATGAAGTAGTTCAGATCTCTGCAGTTATTTATATGCATATACAATTATATGCACCCTCCTGCCTATGGATGGTCTTACATTGAAGAGGGCAATACTGATTAACTTCTGCTTTATTTTGGATACTGCAGACGGAAAATACTTGGCTGGGGTTTATGCTTGTGTGTGGATGGTTGTTGGATCTTAACTCTCCAGGAAGAACAGTCTGTATTACTGACCTCAATATTAATTAGGTGCCCTGTGCATTGACAGACTAGGAAAGGCAAATAACCTTTCCAACTCCTTATGTTTCACTAGAGGGTGAAGACAGACAGAATATAAAGGACACATTTTAGGCAGATAATTTCAATCTTAATGCCAACTTAATGTCATATCCATACCTACCTATATCAAAACAAAATGTCATTTTTAATACAATAAGACCAACAGTAACTACAATTAAAAGTGTAACTACAACAACATAAAATATTTTTAGGGATTCATTTTATAGCGGTTATTCCTATTCCTTTCTTTATATGTTAATGAGAGAAAATTTGCCCCATATGTTTTGTTATTTTCCCAGTTCTAAAAAAATATTAGTTAGATTGGCTAGCTAATCAATACCCATTATGTTCCTATTAGGAATAAAAGTCTTCTATTCACAGGAGAAAAGGAGTTGGAGCAACTTAGATCCCAGTAAATAAAGAAACATTTGTGTTTGAGTTAAAATTTGCTGCCAGCCTGTAGCTGGCAGCAAATGACATGCGTGCCTGTATATCTCTGTGGAACAGGTTATAGCAGGCAACATAATTTTTCTTCCTTTCTACATGCCTCTTACAGACCAATTCCATCTTGGATTTCTAGAACATCATCTAATTACTACTTTCAATTATTTTTCTTTTATCCTTTTTCTGACTTAAATTTGTTAGTTCTCCAGCATACAAACCATCTGACCTGTTTGGAAAGATGAATTGTTATCAATCCTGGTCATCAAGGGGAAAAAAAGTCTAAAAAAAAAAAAGTCTAAATTAAGAACCTTTTTGATACAAGTAATTTCAACCTTTTTTTTTTACCCCTAGGTATGAGGGACCAATAGCTCTAAACCTACTTAACCTAATATTATTTCCCCCTTGCAACATATGAATAGAAAAACCTGGATAAAAAAGAAATTAGTTTATAAAATATGCTCCAAACCTAAACAATAGGTTAAATGAAAAAAAAAAAAGAAAGCTAACTTACAGTAAATGATAAAACTGTTTTTTACAGAATTTGAAAGAACGAATTGTATAAATTATTTGTGTGAAAACAGCAGCATTTCCAAATGTAAGGCTTCGAGCCCTGTTAAAAAAATCTAAAAATTAAACAAAAGAAGCCATTTTTTAAGAGAGATAAGGCTCAGTGGGATTTATTAATGCACATCTTTCAGAGATATTCTTACTTGTACAATGCAAGCAGTAGGTTTGCATGGACTTCCAAATTATATTTAATTGGACAATTATTCAAAGTGAAAAACCCAACACAGTAAACTAAGGAGGTCTTTAATAAACACCTTGTCTCTTCAAGAAAACACAGGGAAGTCATTTACTGACCCAAGAGGCACAATTTTGTCTTTGGTAAATTTATTTTAAAGTAATTGCCGACTCCAGGAGTAACAATTTTTTAAAAAGGAACATGGCACTCTCAGGCAGAATAATAAATTGTTCCGTGCCCTGTATGACGGCCTAATCACATTAGAAAGATGTACATGTAGTTGTCTGAGGCAAATAGAGGATGTACATCACCTGGTCTATGAACCCAGTAAGACTTGTCTACTGACATATAGCTTTCTCTTCTCTCCAGATCAGGACTGAATTAGAAGGAAAAGACACATGATTATTTGCACACTGGCTTTATAGCTCTGCCTCCCTTCCCTACTTTCCAGTCCGAGAGGAGCTCCTATGGAAGTCCTCTGTGGTGTCTGGAAGATTTTCACTATCTGCCCTATACCAGCCAGTACTCCAGCACCAGAACAAGTTCCTTTCACAAGTCACGGCCTCCTCACGAAACTCAAACACTATAAAGCCCACCGTGATTAATAGTGAATTAAAAGTACAAAACAATATTTAAAATGTTACGCTCCTTCACCTCAGCTGGAGAAGAGCTCTGCCAGGACTACTCTGAGTTTTGTCTGGCAGGATACCCCTTTCAGATACAACAGTCTCTGATACCAAAATGTTAAGGCTCAGCCATATCAATGTTACAGGCAGACCACAGTTCTGCAAGTACTGTGCATGCCTTCAGTACCAGGGCACAGAAACAGCAGAAAGCCCTGATGAAACAGCTACAAGAATAATCCCTGAAACTCCACAAATAAGTGTAATACTTTATTGTATGCTTTATTTTGCCAGGAAATTTCCAACCCTAAAGTCTTTTCTCCTTGTCAAGGTCATCCTGGGCACTGGGACAGCAGTGCTAAATAAGCACGCCTCAGTGAATTCCCCCCCTACTTCTGACTAAAAAGCTGGAACTCCTGCAGTGCAGATTGCGATAAAAGATTTATTTGTGGGGAGTGGAAGATGGTGTCTTTAGCAAAGTTAATAAGTTGTTTTCATTTTAGATGCTTTCATTACAAACACTGATAAATCTTAAGGCTAAGAGAGTATGTAAGAGTAATGAGTTGAAGGGCTCCTCAGCTCTTTGGTGATTATCTCTGTCTTTTAGCGCATTACCATGGGACATCTGGCTTCCAAATTTGTGCCTCTCCTCCACAGATCTGAGGACCAGCCTACCAATTATACATTCACATAGGTTGTAATAAATCAACAGCAGCCAAACTCTGACAAGGTGATGGCTGTTGACAGATAAAAACGATACACATTGTCGTGCTGTTCTCCAAAAACAAACACATGCTTTTATCAGATTTTTTTCTTTTAATCAAAAAATTGCCTCTTTCAACATAGAGTCACCTAATTTCACAGAGGACTCGCACTACACAAGTTTCCCCTATCTAAACCTGAGCTGCATATAAAGCCAGGTTCTCAAACAGGCCTCAAATTCACCTCCCACTGCACTTGAGGAAAAAACTGCTGCTCTGATCCTGGGTCAGCCCAGGCCCAAAGATCATTAACCTTTTACTCTGAGAAGCACATTCTGGGCAGAATAAGACTGAGCCGAAAAAAAACAAGGCTATAGAAGACTTGGATTTTTTCATGAGCCAATCGGAGGCTGGATAATATATTTTCTTCAATAAAGGACAGATGCGGTAGGAACCTATCCAACAAGTAGATCCATGTGGTGAATCTGCCTGGTCCTTTTTCCCAGGGTCTCAGGCTGGCAGTGGTGGATTTTTCTTGCCTACCTCCAGCCCTCTGAAAAGTAGGTGCCTAGTCAAAGCTAATCTACTAAACATCACCAAAGGTAATTAATCAAAAGCAATACTTATGTAGGCAATGTGATTTCTGCTCTCAAAGTGCCTTGGGCTCTGCAGTGATGACAGGGGATCTTAAGTAGTTGACTTCCACTTCCACAAACACCTCAAATTCGGTGGGGAGAATCTCACCGCTGTTTGTAAAACTCATCACCCTCTTTGCAAATCCAGAACTGTTGTACTGCTCTGACATGAAAATGCTACCAAGAGATACCACAAAATGTGATTTAAGTGACACATTTTATGGTAGGTCTTTTTGAACACTTGCAAGCTGCATTAACTATCACAAAGATTTGATCACCCCAAAAATGTGGGAAGCAAAGGACTGTACTAATCCTGCTGGAATCTCTGTTAGCAATTCTCATTCAGGGAATAGGCCTTTACCCCAAAGCTTCTTAGCATGTGGTGGTAATTTATCCACTGTTTTATCCTCCCTTGAAGAGACCAGGACTATTTTCACACCAAATGATGTGAAATACCTTAATCTCTGGAAAAGTCAAGGACTGAGACATCGTCAAATTCTGCCAGTCCCCTTGTTAATGAGAAGAATGTAGCATAATCTAGCTCACCAGAAGTATTTAAATTCTTTCAGAATTTCTTACACATTGCGGAAAACAGCATCTCTTAGATGTCTCTACAGAGCTTTCAATCAAATATAGTCTTTTCTAGTGAACTGACTGGACAGAAAGGTAGCATGTTACCCTCCAGCTCAGTTTTATTCTTTGGCAACATTACCTACTAGATAGAGCTCATCAGACACATGTTTTGAACCCTTTCTTATTGATTTCATCTCTTTCTTTTATCTTTCTACCTTCCTTTTCTATTCCATTCCCACTAGTTAGCATGTTGCTTTGACCCTAGAACTGGCAAGTTCCACAGAAATAAAATAAGGATATGCAAAATTACAGGTTAGGCATCTGTTCTCTCTCTGCTAAGGGAATATGATTCCCTTGACATACACGCTTCCTACTCTCATCCATAATGTTGAAGAAACCATAAATTGGGGACAACCTGGGTGAAAATTAGTCTGCTTTATGATAAATGCCCGTCACCTTTATTTGACCAATTTATAGAATCCGGCACTGAAACTTCAAAGCATGTCATTTGTCACAACTTTTTTGCCTTCTCATTTAAAGTTCAGTCCTACAGAAATTACAGCTGCTGTACAATCTGTAGCTGTTTTGTAAAACAAGTGTCTCCAAATTTTTAATATTCAGTCTAACTTTTTTTTTTAAAAAAAGCTACACAACCTAACACAGGTATGAGGTTTGTTTATAAATGACTCCATAAGTAAATATTCTTGTAATTAACATGATTCCAGGAACTAACTTACTGCAGATTTTTAGCTACAAAAACACATGCAGTAGTATGAATAATATTAGAATAACAACCTGAGATTTTCAAACAAGTCTAAGGAAATTATTCATCCAACTCACATTGTAATTCAATAAGAATTAGGTAACTAATTCCCACAGGTATTATCAAATTTAAAAAAAAATGTATACTGAAAAACGGATTGCAGCTGAATTCAGCTAAATGGAGTACAAGAGGTCCCTGTGGGGAGCTGTCTTATCAGTAAGGACTCAGGCTGACTTTGGTACAGAAGTTAGTACTCCTGATGTGAAAAGTAGAGCAGACTATGAGACAAAACCGAATGGCTCATTCAGCTATTGCTCGTAAATTAGAGAATTTCAGAAGGGAGAAGTTAGCTTGAAAACTCTTAAATTAACATTAAAATTCGAGATCATTATTCAGTCCACAAAAAGAGACAATGGAAAATAACAGCTACTGGAATATTATGGATTCCTTAAATTAAGCCAGAAGTGTTCATGGCACTAGAATGCAGAAATGAACAGCTTCTCCCGGGATGCTGGGTTTAGGTTCCACCAGCAGCAGAAAACTCCTATAACCACTTTGTAATATCCAAAATTGTCTCATTGTTTACTACTACCACCTTCTCTGGGAAAACTTAACTTTGGGATAAGATATTCAAGAAACGCAATTCTCCAGTGGTCAAGTAGTCTTCCAATTTAGGTCCACGTGTATTCAACAGCCACTGCTGTTACTAGCTATTTTTCTGCTTCCTTCATTTTAGTCACCAAAATCTTTGTTTTCTATTTTGCTAAGCTAAGAAAATCATATTCCATTTCCTCCACCAAGAAAGGTTTTCCACTCTCCTGATCAAAAGCAGGCTCCTCTTTATCTCTACTTTCTGTTTGAAATACAAATGCCTAGAATTATACACCTGGGAACTGTACAATTACACTGACACTTTCTTATCATCAGCAGAAATATTTCATCTGAAACACTTTAAGATCACATTTGTCTTTTACACAGCCATTTCATGAGGGCTTGTTCTGTGAAATACCCATGCATGTCTTTTTTCTTTAGCATTGCCAATTAATAAGCCTATAGGAAAAAAAAATATTGCCATTTGACCTGTGTACTTCATACAAATTTAACCTCATTTCCAATTCTCCAGTCCTGAAAATGGTCCAGTTCTACTTTTATGATATCCCAGTCTGTGCACAAACAATGCTTCTCAAAAATGCGGTCTTGAATATTTTATTTTGGTTTCACACAGGGATCCCTTGTGCCGGGCAATCATACCCCTATGCCCAGGCAAGCCTTCTTATCTCTCACAGTCTAGAAGAACAATTATCCCCACAAAAACCTGTACTGAATGAAAGGAAGACAGAATACCACTCTCCAGGATAAGGCCTGATTACGAACTACATCCTCCTCTTTTTTGGTAGCTCACATAAGAGCATTCCATTCCAACTGAAGAGGAATATCCACAATACATCTCATCCTCATGGTGAACCTGGCAATGACCAGCCACAGATCATTAACTTGGCTCTACTCAGTGGCATACAGCATTAAAAGCTCATGAATATACACGGATATTACTAACATCCAGGCACTATTTTTAAGAGTAGGGTGTAAACTCCAACATCCTTACTGTCTTCCTGCTGGGGGAAATACTGTACACCACTTTTCTGTGCTCTTAGTGAGTTACTTGTTCTCCTCATTTCTTGTCCCAGACCACTCTTTGTAAAATACTTTATGAGCATTCAGGATGTAAGACCCTATATAAAAGTCCCAAGCGTATTAGCAATTAACTAACATTAACAGAAGGGTTGACACTATACTAAGTGTCCATGCCTTGGTCTGAGGAACACTGTGACAATGCTATCTTCTAGTGGCAAATAAAAAAAAAAAAATGTATCCACAACAGTCACAGTGAGCTCTTTGCTGTTATCTTTAAACGCTCTTTCTATAGTTTCTCTAAGAAAATTCTAGGAAAAAAACCCCAAAACTACCCCAACAAAATTCTCCAGAAAAATCCTTAAAACTCTACAAGGTGTATAACATTCAGCAATTTTTCCAGCCAATGGATTAAAAGACAGATCACCTTGAGGATCTTAACTGTAATAAAAGATAAATGTCAAAAATCCAAGTGTAGGGTAAAATTTTTACAACTCTCAAAGGAATCACCAGTCTCACCTACAGAATAATTTCAGCACTTTAGCCATGTGTGTGTGGCTCTCCCTTTTGGAGATAGCTTGGATGTCTATATGAAGCAGATGTAAGATGTATGCAGCACAGTAGCCACACAGAAGCAGACAGCAACTGTGAGTATCTTCAATTAGGGATCAAATACGTTGACCCGGAGGTATGACCAATAAAACTGATGTTTGATTCTAGACAAGTAAACGGGATTGGAACATACCTGCAGGACCTTGGATGTTGAGCTTCTCACTTGATAAAATAAGTAAATGACAAACAGTGGCTACATTTTGAGGAAGTTCAGAAAATTATGTTTACAAAATGAAGAGAAGAACACAGAGAAAAGGGGAAGTAGATGGGATCTGAGAGGACACAAGTTTGTGACACCAGTTACAAGAAAAAATATTTTTCTACATAATCCTCATAATTCTATATACTTCTCTATATAATTCTATTTTTCTGATATAAAAGTATTACCAGGGCCAATACAGGAAGGTAAAAGGAAAAAAGTAATCTCAAGGATTAGAGAGGGATTGAACAATTGGAAGAAATGAGTTGAAAAAGCTAAAACTGGAAATGGGAGGAGCTGATAAAACCTCAGAGATGACTACGGATCTAGATTTTCCTGTGCTCAGGAGTCCAGATGGATTCACAAGACTGAGGAAATTGTACCATGGTTTTAGGACAGTGATGAATTGCTTGAGCTGGAATATAATAGTTTAGGAGGATTCTAAAGAAACTAAAGCAACAGAACAGGCTTGGAAAAAAATATTGGGAAAATATGGATGAGTGTGTCATTAAGGCTACTGTGTTTGGCTCCTTGCTCTGATCAAAAGTATCATCATCATCCTCCTCTTTGGTAGTTCCCATAAGAGCATTGTGTTTCCTGCCACTCAACTGAAGAGAATATCCACACGATATATCTCACCCTCGTGGTGAACCTGGCAATGATGATCTTTGGCAATTTACTTAACCTCACCACTTTATCACATCCATTTTCAATTCATAGCACAGAAGCAAATTTTTCCTCTCTTTCCCTTCTTTTAAGGGAAAAAAGTATTCAGAACAAAACTCTGCCACCAATTAAATTATCCCAAAACAACACGGTGCTCATCTCAGAAACAAGCACCGAAGTAACTTGCCAAACCAAAGAACTATTATGGTAAGGAGTACTACTTCCTTAGGGACACTAGCTATTTAGGTAGCATGCTATCTATGACTGAGCCAGTGGCATAATCGTGGTGGTCAAAAGTAAGTAGCAACACATTCTCTGTCAAGAATAATCTGTTTAAAAGTCATGTACAAGAGGGGAAAGTCAATGAGATGACTCATGCCTTGCCTACTCTGTTATCAAAGGTTATGTTACACACAGTATGAAGGACAGTAGGGTTTCCTTCAATCTACAGTCAAATGGAACAACTCTGGCTCCTGCTGTGAGCTCCAAGGTCTCCTCTGTAGGTGTCACTTGAGCTGCTGATGGCCACAGATAATAACAAGTTAGGGTACAGACTAACCAGGAAATGATACCACCTGCTACCTGACATAAATTACCAACCTCTCTGGGTATAATTACTCTTGTCAACACGTCACATGACTATTATAGTCACTCCTATGGAGAAATGCGGAGCAACAGCAGCAGATTCCACAGAAAGAATCTGTTTGGTAGCATTTCTGTGCATGCATTGGAAAAGCAATTAAATTGTTCCTGAGATGGGAGAGAAATGGGAAACATCCTCTAAAACCCTCTGCTAGCAGTATTAGCAACTGCACAACTGGTCAGAGAGGGAAAAGTGACTTTCACAGCAGCTTTAGACACCTGCCCCTGAAACAATCAAGCGGTATCAAGAAGAGCTGGGGCATGAAAGCTCAGCATTACTGCTGAAATGGATCAGGTGTCCTAGGCTACCCCGTGTTGTCTCCAGACTGACTCTACACTTCTTGAGCAGGACTGCATGTTAATATTGTCAGCAGTTCAGTCACTGTTATTCTTTGTAAGTGCTTTAAAGCAGAGGCTGACCCTTCAGACACTCCGAAAGACTCAAAAAGTGAAGAAACTGAGCAAGCCTTTTCACATGCTTCTGCTTAACTGGCTATGGCTGAGCAAGCTGACCACTTGGTTACAATGCCCTTCTGGGCACACTGGCTAAGAAGCTATCAGGCTTTCTCCAGGTCCTAAGACTCTTGAGTAAGGCTGACAACTGCCTGCTCTGGTGAGAAAAGAGATTTCTTCAGTCGCCCTTGAGTAGAGCGACTGTCAGAACCATTAGGCCATTTACCCAACAGGCCTGTGTCAGCAATGGGGACAGCCTGTGATTTTACACAAACTCATACACAAGCAATTGAGATAATTTGCCTTAAGTCCTAATTCACAATACTTCTGTGCAGAGCAACATATAAGGCCTAGAAACCATACCTGAACCAGAAAAAGGCTATTTACTGAATGACATGAACAGTACAATATGCCAACACCTGCCAAGAGTCTTTCTTGATGAATTCTTATGATTATAAAGGTAAATTATTTGCTTATGTAAAATAATAATTACAAAAAACTAAAGGTCATTCATCCAGATATAAACCTGGCTGCAAAAAATCATCAGCATACAGAGTTAGCAGGCATATTCATTGCTTTATAAACAGCAGGCCAGGATAACATTATATAGTTTGCAATCTGTATTTGTTCTACGTGAATCATAGCTTTGCATAATTTTATCACATTCCTGCCAGGCAAAAGCAAACATTAAAAGAAATATTAGAAGCCAGCCAGTTAAATATCCTAGAAGAAAAAATAAACCAGCCTACAACTATCTCCATTGTAATGGCCAACAAGCATTATTTTAGCTGTGTGCTTTGGTAGCTTTAGTGTATTTCTTTTCTCACTATTGCTTTAAAATAATTTCTACTATGTGATTAGGTTTTTTTGATTGGGCTAATATTGTTACATTGTACTAAAGCATTAATACAACTTCTTGGACTTGTTATATATAACATGATTGATTAGGTGCAGATAAGACAGAAAATATTACTTCAAGAGACCTGACCTTCAGTGAATCATCTGAGATGAAGAGAATTTAAATGCTGCATTACTTGCACTCAGCACCAGAAAATGTTACATAAAAAAAATAAATTGAAAAATACTTACTGAAAATTTCTGCTATGATTAAGAACATTTTCCTTAAAGATTCTTCCTTTCCATCTGCCCTGCTAGAAACATTCCTCACCCCTAAACTCTGCTGCAAGAGCAATTATGTGCTCCAAAAGCCATACAACACTTCACCAGACTTGGAGAGAAGTATCTTCTACACCTTTACATCTCCCTTACTAATACACAACAGCTCTTTCCAGGAATATTAGGACTTGCAGCTCTTGGAAGGGATCTTTCCTCTCAGGCTGACAGTGAGCATTCAGTCTGGCACAGCAAACACTGACCAGGATTTGGCACCCACTCCAGGTCAGCTCACGCTCTGGTCTCCCTGCATCTCTGGTTCAGTGACCACAGAGAGCAGTGGTGGAGCAGGAGTGACTTCAAGCCTTCTTACCTGCTGACACAGGCAATGCATGAGAAGCTGCTGTGACCTGGGACCATGCTTTTGAACCTGGGATGACCAAAAAGTGACTTTAACTGATGCTTCTCCTCTAGATCCCCATACAATGCCTTACATGCTGTGCCTCCCCTGAGAACTTCCTCCTTGCACACGAGGTGACAAACACTGCCGGTACCTCTCTTGTGTTCCTCCCACCCCCTGAGCAGTCTGTACCACAACCCAACGGATACTGGCTACTCCCTGGTCCTGTAGCCCTGCTCCCATCCGTGGTGCCCAGCCTCTGTTGGTGTCCGGCGTGCTGTTTCTTCCCTGTTGTACAATCCGTAAGGCTCATCTTCCCCATCACATCACCCAACCGACAGCGCATGATAAGAAATTAGAGACATGATCCTGAGATTTACTCAGCCCTGCGGGTTTCTTTTGCCACAAGCTGTCTCCCACATACTGAAAAATCACAGACTCCCACTCAAGCCTCTATAATATCCATGAGAGAGAAACTAGGCATAGGGAGGGGAGCAGGGAGCTTAGACATTTCCTCACCCACTTACTTTGCTCTAAATATACAGGAATTTAATCCTGTCCCCAGTAAAAAAATATTCATTCTAGGAGACAGCTACTTAATCCCTGTTATATTTTCTTTTAAAAAGAAAAAAAAAACAAAAAAACTTGGGAAAGAGAACTCTACAGAGCTAACCATTTGGCAAAAGTAGTTTGCTACTGTAAAGAATTTTTCTCTGAACTATTTATCTTAACGCATGTCAGAGCAGGCATCAAAGGCAGCCGTGGCATCAGCAGAGTGCACACTGTGCACACTGTCACTTACTGTGATTGAAAGGACAGTATGTTTTCAAACAACTATACTTGTGTGAAGTGTCATCAGATCTGACTGCTTAATCCCGATTTAAAAAAAAAAAAAAAAGGCTGTTCCATTCAGAGGTGAGACTACACTGATGACTTTGTCCAAGAGTAATTTGATAGAGACAGTGGATAATCACAGCAGCCATGAGTGACTAGATTAGTGACAGGGTGCATCTCGGAGTCATCACCATATTGAACGTACAGTATACAGTATCAGGCAAGGATGAGCACCAAGGGGAGATGGCTTAGAAGTTGCATAGAGCAACAAGCAAGATTTTCCAGCTGAATTTGTACTTTACAGATTGCCTTTCCTTTCCTGCGGGATGCTAGAAAAACTCAAGATTCAGCACTGTCAGAGGAGCTCAAATCAGAAAGGAAATAGACTTCTACAAAGAGGCTTTAAAAATTGCCCTTGTCCTTCAGAAGAATCCTGCTAAATTCTCATATAAAAGGCAAACTCAGAAGAAAAAAGCATGAAGTCATGGAAGATGTTGCTTAGAAAATTTGAAGTGATACAGGTAAAGAGTTAGAACATTAACAGAAAGGAATAATTTAGGGTTGGCAGGGGGTTGAACTAAAATATTAGATGACCTATTTTTCTGTTTATGATTTAAATCTAAGGCTCTTACTACTTTTACTAATTAGGGCCAAAATACTGATCACTGCACAGAATCACTTAAAAGTAACGTCAGATTCTTAGTAACACCACGAAAACAGTGTTCTGCCTATGTGTGATAAGGAAGCATTTAAATTTGCTCATTTACAAAAGTTCATCTGTTTGGGACCTAACCAGGAAACACACGGCATCTTGATAATTCATCACGTTAAGGAGAGTGTGACTCCAGCAGACTTTGTTCTATTCCGCTGTGTGTTATCTCCTTGCACATTCCCAGGGCTACGCTATAAAAGATTGCAAGGTGACAGAATATGTTCGTACAGCCTCTAAGTGCTACTTTGAGGGATGCATTGTAGTCTGTTACCCTGAGGCTCTAAAGTGTTTAATGATGCTGCTGTATGTCATTAGTTAGTATTCTCTGAGTGGATCTTATAGGAAAGTGTTCTAAATTATAAATTGAGAAGTTATCTCCATATTAGTCAAGAGAAAGCATTAAGAGATTTAAGAGGCAGAGGTTGCTTTCACATCTATCTACACAGGTGGGTACAACTTCAAAGTTTGCCAGAACTCCCTGTGCCCACAATGAAGCCTGTAATCTCCAAAATTCTTTAGCCCTGTCTCTGCCCAATCCAGATTGACAAGACTGGAAGAGTATCCTGTCTTCTGGCGTTTGCTTCTGCTCTTACCTGTACCATATAGAAATGGACAAAAGAAAGCTTAGCTATTAATTTTTTTAATCATTTGCTTTCTGAGGCTTCATATAAGTGACATGACACATATGATAGTTATTTGGTTAACCAGCATTTTTATTAAGTATCTATTAACTTATATCAATTCCATGTTCTCTAATGGTCACAGTCATTTCCTTGCTTCCAGCCATTATTTGTCATACGCTTCTCTGCAGGCATGAGTGTATTAGAGTCAGAGAGAGAGATGGGGGGTAACAGAGGGGAGGAAGGAGGCTGGAAAGTGGGGTCACTGAATAAAAGTGGAAACGGAGCTGCAGAATTATAGGCACAGCTCACAGTGACACCTAGAGTCAATCCTGCCTAATACTTCCCCATTGTAAATCCTTGCTATTTGGCTTTCTCTCCCTCCTTCTTTAAAAACTTTGTTTATAGCTGCAACTGATGTTTCCATGCTCGTATTCTACCTCCAGCTTAATTTGGAAAAAAAAAAAAAAAAACCAACACAGAAAACTGAACACAAGCCTCTTCAGCAGGATCATCCCAGCTGTTTTCTGTAAAGCCAGGAAAATCTGGAGAGATTGCCAGCATAAAGCACATTTTTTAAAAGAGAATGGAACATTTTGAAGATTTGGAGAAGAAATGCAAGAATTCAACATAGAGGTAACCCTGAAGCAGACAGACTTTTATTAATTTCCTCATTAAAAAATCCTCTAAATCCAGCCATATGTGAAGTTTCTTAAAGTGCCATCTGCACATACTAAATATGAGCCCTTGAGAGTTGTGTTGCTCAAGTCTGAAGGCTCTGTGTGAGCTCAGACACGCACGGGCCTGAGCTCCGAACAACAGGCAGGGGATGCAGCCCACCTCTCAGAGCCCAGATGACACCCCACATCCTCACCTCTCCCTTTCTTACTGCTGCTGGTGATTCCTAACAGAGACACCTATGAAAATGGGTTACAAGGATATTCTTGATTCTGCTAATTCCCATCTTTGAAGCTCAGCTTGCAAACTAACCATGCCTTAAATTTTTGCATGTACATGACACCAAAACCTTGTGTGGCAGCAAGAAGCCCAGAAATAAAGCTGCTGTTGATATTCTTGATTATGACTGATAAAAAAAAGAAACAGTGACGTTCAAGTTATTATTCATAAAAAGACTACAATCAAATATAAATATGAGTGACAGCAAGTAATTTGATCAACTCTTCTGACCACTGAGACATTACTCAGACCTTCTTGTCTAAGCAAGACAGTCTCTTTTGTCCCTTTGACTTTGAATGTCTGATTAAGTGGAAGAAATTCATCTAATTAAGATATCCAGAGGATCATATTCAGCTTTTTGTGATTTATTGCAGAACTTTAAAAGTTAACTTTGTTTTACTGTGACTTTTATATATTAAAATTCAGAACCATCTGCACAGACTTTATCCATGCATATTTCAAACTCTGGAAGAGCTCAAGTTTGAATTAGTGCTGATGTGTGGACATTGTTCATCATTAACACGCTGTACGTGTGCCCAGAAGAAAGGTCAAGGGATCCTGAGACATAAAAAACTCCCAATTGACACCTGCTACAGAATAATGATATTGTGCCAAGCCAAGTTTAAATACCTGTTTGTGAAAGGGGCAGCTAGTAGAAAGTGGAGGAGGGAGGTATGAGAAGATAACTTTATACAATGCCCTTTCCACCCCACAGCCAGTTAGATTTTTGAAAGCTATGCCAAGCAGCACAGTTCAAACTTGGAAAGCACCAAATACAAATTTGAAAAATAAAATAAAGGAATATCCAGCATCTGTTGCTGTGGAGCACCTCAGAATTTCCATTTATAGTCTGAACAGGGAGTAACAAAGAAGGGACTATAAATCTGAGCAGAAAATAAGAATTCTTCAAACCAATATGTTTTTCCTGTAATTGAGTGATATTTAAAAACACACAATTTTTTTATTATTTGGATAAAATCTTGGAAAACTCACATGTAAAAGCTTATTTTCCTAAGAACTTCTCAAACTTGCCTGGTCTCAGCCACATAACATAGCAAGTTGGGCTTTCTTAAACCCAAGTATTTGTCTTTAATTATATTCACCTGAAGTGAATATAATTATATAATATATTCACCTTATAGTATTTATGGCCTTACTAGATAGTTGTTACAGAAAGAGAAACTCTTGCTAACAGACATTGCGGATTTTTTTACATAAAAACTACAAAAGTTCTAGATGAGATAATATCACAGATACATGGCTAGGTTGTATCCTGCTCAGCAGTTTCCAAAAGAGCTCTGGACCTCGCCTGCCTTTGGGCCATACATACAGCTGCTCTCTACTTCTCGATAGGCATGCTCTTCCTTTCTACATCCCAGGCACCAGCATGGACAGCTGCAAACAGTACATGCCACATCTCCTCCATTTGCTGTCTGCTTCAGAGGATGCAGTCAAAGCACCAGAGGCCATCTCCATTTATACAGTCTGCCTTGTGGCACACACTCCAAAAAATGTATCTTACTGCCTTTTTTTTTTTTTAGTATGAGCAGTCTTAAGTATATCTATTTTCTAGCATAACCATCCTCTTCTGATTATCTAGATATATCTCTTTTTTTTTTTTATTCTCCTTGAAAATGGAGGCAAACGGTTCCTATATAGAATCATAGAATCACTTGGGTTGGAACACGCCTTTAAGATTAAGTCCAACCACAGCTCTACCCTGCCTAGTCCACCTCTAGATCATGTTCTTATGCACATCATCTAATCACCTTTTAAATACCTCTGGGGAAGGTGACTCCACCACTTCACCTGGGTAGCCTGTTCCAATACTTGGCAACCCTTTCAGGAAAGAAATTCTTCCTGATGTCCAACCTAAATCTCCCCGGTACAATTTAAAGCCATTTCCTCTCATCCTATTGCTTGTTACCTCAGAGAAGAGACCAACCCCCACATCTCTGCAACCACCTTACAGGTAGTTGTAGAGAGGGATAAGGTCTCCCCTCAGCCTCCTTTTCTTAAGACTAAAAATCCCCAGCTCCCTCAGCTGCTACTCACAGAACTTGTGCTCCATACCCTTCACCGGCTTTGTCGCCCTCCTTTATGAACACAAGTGACTTAAAATCAGGCATTCGCTTACGAGAAGAGTTACTGATAACCAGCCCAAATCAGTTCTGTGATGGAAACGTGGTTTAAAAATACCTGCACCTTACCTACCCAGCCAAGTTCAAAGGTATTGAACTATCAATCTCTGGTTAGATAAACAACAACATCCTTATTGTTTGCACATAACACTGAGGACCCCAAAGAACACTGCTATCAGGTGCAACAAGGCAACAAACTATGTGAGTTTGGTTCAGGAAAAGGAAAAAAAAAAAACACAAAACCCTCTAAAATGAATAGTTTTGTGTTCCCACAAAAATTCAATGTATATAGCCATAATACACATTTCCCACAGCAAGACAGCATCTCCCTTTCCATGAATTGCACACTAGGTATGTTGACACAAATACTGATGAAATGAAGACAGGCCAACAGCATTCTTCAAAATGGGACACTTCACAAGGTGAAACAGCGGCATGCAGCCATCCACTGCAAAGTTTCATAGCTTTCATTTCTCCTGATAATTCACTGTTTACTTACTCCCCACAACTCTAAGATCATGGCCCCAGACAGCACAGCCTCAACTATGATGTCACCATTTGCAAAAACATGGTGTGTTTTACCCCTTGACAGACCTCAGTATAATTTGACTGCTGCCACCTTCTCACTTTTGACCAGGCTGTGGTGGCCTCCCAGTGCCCAAGGGAGGCAAAAAAAGAGCAAAGAGGAGAGAATGTGGACACCCTGTCCTCAGCCAAACCAACTGCACCTTTCCCAGGGATCCATGAACAAGTATATACCCAAAAGATCTACTGTTCTAAAAGATGTGACTCAAAGCAAACTGTCCTGAATCATTGGGTAGTAAACCTCATGGCAGCAAAGAACCTTAATTTTCCATTCAGATTCATACCAGCTCTATTTTCAGTCTTCTTCCAAACACTTCCTACCTTCCATCTCAGAGAATATCTCAAAATAACCAAAGAAATCAAAGGATGTACCACATGACCAGTACCTAGAGGAATGTGTAAAAAGGAACATAATCAGTCCTCCTGGATCAGACACAGAAAAAGTCATATAGAACCTCCCACTGGAGTTTCAAATACTGATATGTTTATTATGTTGCATTATATGACAAAGACCTACTGGACACACAGAGATCATTCACAGGGGTTGAATGAGGATCCAGGTACTTGTGTTGATATTACAGACAAGGTACAAACTAGCATCTTATTTTTACCTGTACTATAGCCTTTAGCAAGCACATAAGCAGGACTCTAAAACTGTGTCTCTTCCCTATATACTTCACGTTTGCAAGATTTGAACACTTGGGGTTAACATTTCTAGCCTGGAAAGATCATTGAAACATCTTTCCCATTTTTGTGCCAACAGTGAAATGTCAGGAAAGGTGGAGCATCAAACATTATCGCCCAATCACTGACCCCGTTACAAGGGGGTACAGTTCAACTGGACATCCTTTGATTTTTGACCAATTAAATTGTAAACCTGCAGGAATTCAAAATGTGTGCAACTGCCAGACATGGGATCTAGGGAGAGCATGCTGTTCAGGTGAACGCTCTGACCACAGGTTTACTTCTTTCCCTTTGAAGTAGGCTGCCATCCATTTGGACAGAAAATGAAGTGTGAAATATAGAGGTTTTACAACATGTAATGACTGAGACAATTTTGTTAAAGCTGATTTTCAGAAGCCAAGAGCGGAGTTCCAAATTAAATTCCTTATCAGTGGCCACCATAGCAGAGTGTATGTTTAGGAAAATATTTATTTCAACATGATACAATTAATTGTAATATGTTCTTTAGGTTCTGTGTGGCATTCTATGCACCAGACAAATAAAGTTGGAACTCAAAATGTATGGAAGCCTGTTACTCATTTATGCTGTTCTGGATGTTCAATTAACAGGTTCCTGATGAAGGAAAACCAAACAGGCTTGATCAAACACTCTGAATTTTCTAAATTTTTATAACAAACTCATTTATTGCTCTTTTACTACTTAGAAAATAGCAGAATTTATTTTTAAGTTGTTTCCTCCCAAAATAAAGCTACATTATTGGAATGTCTGACCAATTCTGCTCCTTGGCTGCAGTGTATTTTGTTGGCTTTTTGACATCTCTGCCACAGCTCCATGTAAAAATAATTTTAAAAAAATAAATAATTTAAAATTTAAAAAATATATATAAATAATTGTGTGCACGTGTATCTACATGTACCCAGTTTTGCCTTCTGATACCTGCTTGGAGAGACTGAGAACTTATGAGAATTTATGTGAAAAGGGTAACATCTTTAGATCCCTTTATCGAGTACTTTTGAAGGTGAAAGACAGGCTGGAAAGACCCAATTCCACATGAGATACCACCAGGTAATTGGTCACCCAAGTTGCCAGAACTTCAGTCACAATTGTGCCGTGTTCAGTGACACCAGCACAAGGTTTCTGCTCTTCTGCCTCAGTACGGTAGTAAGAAGCTAAGGACTGGAGTCTCTCAGAACAAGCTTCATGTCTTCAAGCTTTGTTACACCAAACAAAGGCTGATCGGCAAGTTTGCTGCAGATCACGACGGGGAGGGGCAGCTGTCAGTTCAATGAGACCTCCCCCAGCTCAGTTCAACCACAATTATAGTTAATCTTGAGAATAATATTACCTGAATTTTTTTGGCAACAAAGCCTCAGCTTGAGTAAAGGCTGAGAACCTCCTTGCAGCAAGGGCACCGCTTCTGCACAGTAACTGCATGCCTGTCTGCCACATTGCTTTACATTTCCCAAAGGACCCCACAAAGCCTCGCTCATGGGAGAGATTCATAGAAAACATTTCTATTACAGCCTGGCCAATGTAGAAAACATTGCAACAGGAAGGGAGAGTGCTCAATTCAAGTGAAAGTGCCGAGTACAACTCGCTCACATCAGAATATTACAAGGGCACCTAAGCTCGGTGTCTAAAAAGCAGTTACATAAATATAAAAATTTAGTATGATGGTGAAGAAGTTTCTTTCTCTCTTGCCACCCATCTAAAAGATTAATCAGATCAATCATGGCACATTTCTTTACAGAATTCTATGACTTAAGTGCTACAGACATTAGCAACATTTCAATCTCCTGTCTCTGATCCTGAAAACATCATCTGTTAGGTTTCTGTAAGGAAAATCAAGCTGCTTAAAAAAAGCAGCGAACATTTCAGTAGATACCAGTGTCAATTTTTCATTTGCTCTCCCCCTACCTCTCTGCAAAAATTTACACAGAATCAAAAATATGGAAAACTGGCATGGTTGGTGGCACTTTATAAAACCTCATTCAAAATTAAAAGAGCAAGGAGGGAAAGAAGGCTACGGAGCTCTTTACCGATAAACTTATCTCCTGCTTTCACTAAAGATCCATGAAGAAGCTACATGTTAAAACACTACTGTACCACCATGGAATATGCATATGGAATTAAAAAGGAGAAGAAAAGCCAACAATTGTATTAAAAAGTGCAAAGACGGTGGCCTCACCCTACTTTGAGGGCTAGCATTTCTGGAAAGAAAAAAAAAAGCTCTTTAAATTCAGATTATTTCTTATTTGCATTTTCCATTGCTAGGATTTTTCCTACAAGGTCTAATTAAGAAAAATTTCTTTTCTACAAGGCAAATTTATCAAAAATTCAAATAAACTCTTTGATGCATTTTCTGCATAAACTAATCATGAATAAACATAATCCTGTTGCTCTAAGAACAGATGCCATCCTGTAACTCCCTGCCCCCGACAGCTCTACTCTCCAATCATGAAGGAGGAGGAAATTGTTTGGCCAAGTTTACAGAATGAACCATAAATCATAAGCATCTCTGCCAAAGCAAACTCATGTTTCTTTTATGAAACAATTGCTCCTAAAAGAATTTATATTCATTTTTTATATATGCATTTTTTATAAAATACATAAGGAAAGTAGAACATACTGTTCTATTTCTCCTTTAGAAATGCTTGGTATTTTTCAGTTCTGGTTGAGAAAGCAAACATTTGCATTTTCACGTGGCACTCTGAAGCTAGTTTCATGGACTTAGCTGCAGTATTTTGAGGGATCTGAAGAGCATTAAAATTGGTTTGGAATATCTGAGTCACCATTATTCACAAAAGTACAATTTGAGACTAGAAAACCATTGGGATTTTTGTTGAAGTCAGATTCTGGAAATCTAAAGGAAGACTTGTGCATCTTCATATACAGGGACAATGTCAAAGCTGAATGCTTTCTCAGGAGTTTTAAGATAATTAAATTAACAAATCCTAACTCCATGAAAGCTATTAAAGAGAGCCAAGCCAATTCAGAAGTATGCATGCAGCAATGTCATTCTGACAGGCTTGGGTACCTCCCTCTCTTTCCAGAGAGAATTCCAGAGAAAAATCTGACCTGAAAGGATTGTCATGAGCCAGAACTGCCCACAGCAAGGTATGAGAGCACAGTGGGGCACAGGCAGCTCCACTGAGCATAGGGGCACAGCACTGCACAGAAAATGCTCCTCACTTGTCTGTATTGCTCCATCAAATCTCCACTTACCCAGTGGGACACACTGCCCCCCAGGCTGCCTCTGAGCAGCAGCGCTGGACCAAACTGCGCACTGTCCTCAGGCTTTGCGCAGAGGAAAGGAACACGCATCTAAAGAAGAGGCATACATATCATCACTGCTATATGTCACAGTCACTTCAGTGCAGCCTTCTAGATGAACACAAGTGCCCAGCGATGCTCTGGCTGCACTAGTCACATCTAGAACATGTCATTCAGACTGTCTCGGTTTGCAGAAGGCTGAGTGCCTAGTTACATCCTTGGCTCCTGAGTGCAATCAGCCCTCAAGCCTCCACAAGAGTACTCTTCCAGACTACACAGAAGGGTCCAAGCCTGTGATATTGCTCCTCTGGGGACACGGTAGCTCTGCTTTTATTCTTAAAGGACTTCTTGACATCCTGTCTGATCTGATCTGTGGCTCCAGTTTCTGGGACAGACACTGAAATATAATAATTGGGACAAGACCCTGCTCCTTCATGTCCACCCTTCTCATGTCAAAAACTCAAGGCCTTTTGTAGCAGAGTCAGAGCTGACGTTCCCTTTCCATGCTCGACTTTGTCCTACCTAGATTTGAAGATTAAGGCATTTCCCCAAATGTAAGAAGAGTTCTTCATGTCACATCTCTCTTCTCAGACTTGCTTTGCTTCCCCCATCTGCACCTTACCTTTGTTCCCATCTAGTCTGTTCCTTTATGTTCCTACTTCATCATGCTCATCACTGACTTCCTTTTCACTTAATTTTTATGCAACCAACAAAACCCAACCAGCTAAGTGCTGTGCCACCACTGTGAAAAAGCCTCCTCTGTTGTGAACAGCACAAGGCTTTTCTTCATTGATACTCACCCTCATATCCTATGCTGCCATTACAGCCATCTACCACCTCACACTCATTAGGATTAAAATCTCTTCTGCAGCAAGAACGCACTTCAGTTCCAGTAATAAAACCAAGTGCCTTGTTGCAGGCCGTGTCTTTCCTGCAAAGCAGTAAAACTTACAACAGTGACAACACACATGCCTAATGCCTGAGAACTGAGATGACTCTGTTGTGCCTTACACTTGTTTAGCACACCCCCAATGACTGGCGCTATTAATGACACATTTCTGCTTAACTGATGCTTCCAAATGAAGCCATGGCCACTGTGAATGACAACTTTTGGATAAAAAAAGTCATATGATTTTCTGATAACACAGCATATAATGCGTGTCAGTTGGTTTCTTCCATTCAGAATTTTCATCTGCTTGTTTGTTGTACCAAGTATATGCATTACCCTATTAAATAACTCATAGCCCCACAAATCGTTAACCATGTGTACAGTACATGATTCAGTGATCTGCAAACTGTGTTACAGTAGTGTTTCAAAGCTTTTCTCAAGTTTAAAAACAAAAACAAAACAACAACAACAAAAAACCCTGCAAAGCTCTGTTCACCAATCACTGCGCCGGTGACCTTTCTCTCTAGTTTCCATGGCATGTTTGTTCAGTTAACTGCTCAAAACATTTTAATGTTATATTCAACCCCTGCAAAGTCAAACCGACGCATGACAATCCATCAAAATCAGCCAGATAACAGAAAGCACATTCCAATTCCAGAATTATTGTTGTCTGATACTAAATGACAGCGTGTGAAACAAAAAGAGCACAGAGCTTGATTTTCCAAAGCAAAATTAAGCCCAAAGAATGATAAGAGAAAAATCCTTTAGACTGAGATCCTAGAGAAACAATAACAATAACATTTAATGGGATGAGAACGTACGTAACAAGACAACTGCATTGTCACACTTACAGACTTTGGTCAAATAAAAAGGTTTCTGAATGTGTGTGTGACTGAGGAGTCCCAAAACCAGAAATTATGAAATTGTTTTCTGACAATTAAAGCAAGAATGTGTTTATGCCGTTAGGACTAGGTGCAAACTCTCAAACTCAATCTCAAATCTAAGGATTAAGTTTGTGGTGACAAATGTTTCAATTTTCTTCATTCATAACACTTATTACTAATCAAAATGTGTAATTCAAGGGAAAAAACCCATCAAGTTCTAAGACAGCCTGCTTTATGTAAAAAGCTTTGTTAGCAGTTAGTCAGCATTAGAATCAGTAAGACAGGCAACCTAAAAATAGGTACTGACGAATTAAATTGAAGAAATCCTCCAAGTTGTCTGAAAAACAGTGAAATAGAAGTCCTGCTATTTAGGAATCTCACTACACAGCACTCTGCTAGCTCAAGTACATAAACAGGCTGACAACATGCTCCATGTCTCTATCTGTCTTTCTCCAACAAGGACTGGGCTGGTATTTCGGTGACTCATCTCACAGAGGGGACAATGCCATCCCGGCCAAGTGTTCTGCTGTTCTCACCAGGCTCTTGACTCCTAGAACCACAAATATCTATCCAATTCCTATCTCTTTGTGACAGTGGAGACTGACAAATCACACTGACACGGGAAGACATGGTCCCTAGGTAGCATACATGTCTGTGGAACGGTCTAAACGTTGGCAGATACTTTTAACCTTATTCTGTCCTTAACAAGGAGGGAGTCAGTGGCAGATAATGCAGTAAGAAGTGTCCCAGTTGCTAAAAACCTGGGATCCTTTGAACAAACCTAGTATCCTATATCAGAAAGCTTCTTTCCTCAGAAAGACCCATGATAGCACAGCCTGCATACAAACATGACCAAGAATTTAACCCAGCAGGACTGGGTATGATCTCCTCAGCAGCCACAGATAAAAACAAGCAGTGGCTTACACTGGGACACTTTGGTAACCTGGAATAAGTAGGTATTGGAGCGAACTTTGAGAAGGGGCATATTTGGTCAGTCCAGCAGAAGAGATATGATGTGAGGGCAAGGTAGTATTCACTAAAACCTGGTGAAAAAACAACAGGACATGGGAGATTTTTTTGTTTGTTTGTTTTAAACCAAATCTAAGCAGAATGATCCATTGTGATTTCATCATTGCTGTCTTGATGGGTGGATGTATCAAGACTAAAGACATCTAAAGATACTTGATTCTGAACAATGTGCTGCAATTCTCAAGAATGCTTAACACATATGCAAATATTCTCCAGTTTAAGTTAGGTTGAAAATCATACAAGAACCTGTTCTTTGGTTTCTGAACTTTCTTTTGTAATTCAAGACGGCAAAGGGGCAATGAGATGTAGGCTCGAGATGTGTTATTTTCCAAACCATTTCCCTGTAACGTTAGAAAAAAAGATTTTGGTTCCACCCATTCTTGGTGATCCAACCCCTAACTTGGCTTCTTATGTATCACTTCAGACAGGTGAACTCCCTGCCACCCAGACACATTCCTTCCTTCTTGCCTTTCTCTTTACCTCTACAGCAAAGTTCAAGCAGGTCCTCTTCAGCATCACAGAAATTTTAAACACCTCAGGTGATTCTCTGACCTCTGTCTTACAGCATTATATGTGGCATTTTCTCTCTGCTAATGGTAGCAATATTCAAGTCCCCCTACTTGTTTGTCCTCCTTCTTCCTCTCCTCCACAGATCTCTTCAGGATCTTACTCTGCCCCAAGAGTTGTAAGGAATCATCCGGTTATAATTGCACAGACACTCTGGGGGATGGGGAACAGTGGGACAAACCAAGGCATTATTGTCAGTTCTCATGTTGTTTAGTGAGAGGGCCTTCTCCTGACAAACACTTGTGCAGAGCAATAGAACAAATTCTGCGCATGAGTCAACAACTTTTAATGCACCTAAGTGACAACAGGTTAAGCAAGCAACAACAGTACGCAAAAGGAACTCTTACACTAACTTCAGCAGTGGCTGTGTAGGTGAAGGGACAGATAACAGTGCCTGGTTGTGAAATACAAGTAAATAGTAATATAATTGACAAAGACAATCATAATTTGGTAAAGGCACATGTCAGCACTCCTCCACAAGGGCCTGTTTTAACGTCTGGACCCCACCACACTCCTGCATTCTAGTGAATTTCCTATGGGCAATGCTCTTCTGCCTGCTGCAATAAACATCAGCTCATTTCTGAAAGAGGCAAAGCCAGCAGTCCTTCTGGCAGCGGAATTAGCTAATGCCCAAGGCAGGCTCCGGCACCCTCCGAGCTATTGTTCCGAATCAGAAAGCTACTGTGCTTCTGCCCATAGGAAAAGCTGTCCTGTGCAAAAACTTTTACACAATTTGACTATGGAATTCAGCGTCCAAATCCAAAGCATATTCTATAAAGGAAAATAAAGGAGAATCAACATGAAATGCCCAATTCTCACATTTGTTGCTAAGGCTAAAGGATAAATTTTTCTTTTAAAAGTGCCTACTCTCTCCTTACTTTGGAGCCATAGCACTTATCCAAAGTAATATAGGAAAACACACCACAATAAAAAGTCTGTAACCGCTCCTACGCACGCACCTTATTTCTCTACATACTTTGCAGGCTTAATATTTTTCTAAAATTACATCAACTACAGTCTCTCTCTTTTAATTACAAATAGAAACCAGTCAACCAATATTAGATATCTATTTAAACACGCACACACTTAAATCATCGAGGAAAAGGATCACAATACCTGGATGCGTTTTACAGAATATACACCTCTAATCTAAATCGCCACAAAAACTGTTCCATATTGCTCCAAGCTATTGAAATAGCTATTAGAAGCGCCCTGAAAAGGGTAGCCAGGATACCAATTGCCAAGTGAAATTCCTGTGTCTGCCGTTAGTAGAGGCCTTGAACAAAGAGGTGCATTTAACACTGGTTCCTAAACTTTGCCAGATTCAGGCTCAGACAGATTTCTGGCAGAAGCAGGATCCTGAGCCAGGAGCCTGGCGCTGAGAATGACCTGCCCCTTCGTTCCCACGAGCTCCTCCCTTGGGACAGATGTAAGAGATGTGAAAACCCAGTCATTAACGGGGGAGCGGAGCGTGGGGCGAAGCAACCCTCGTGCCCGGGGCGAACAACAACAACCAGGCTCTTTGCACTCCACAACAAACTTCATGGAATAACCTGCAGGATTTAAAGAGCGACACCACAAATTGGGTTCCACACAATACAACCAGCTTCTACTAAACATCTTCCAAAATCTGTGTAATTTAATAAAGAAGGATGATCTTTCTTGAGGAATTTTTTTTTCCCCCTGGTCTGTGGAGCGTTAACGGACATGCGCTTCTCATTTGTATTTTAGGGGATTTCAAAGCCTTACACAAACGCAACAACTGTTTTCCTCAACTGTATGTAACTTTGCCAAGGAAACTGAGCATCATTATATAGAGTCAGAAAAAAAAAATATTAAGAAAAAGCCACTGGCCAGAGAATGGGGCCTGTTTCCCAGAGGCTATGTGGTAGGGCTGATCCTTAACAGAGGTGGTGCCAAGAGTTGGTGCAGCACCTGCTGGAACTCTGATGGGCCATGCATGGTATTGCACAACTGCAGCTTCAGCTTGCACAAGTGTCAACTTTCAGCACAAATTAAAATGCAGGAAAAGCATGCCTTTTATCTCTTCTTAACAACTCCTTACTACCATATCTCAATACACTTCAGGGTCCGAATGTTTATGCTTGCTCCAAGCAAGTAAGTTTCTGCACGCTAGAAATTTTACATCGAACAGAACAAACCCACAGTTTTATCCTGATTTCTGAATAAACATTTGAACTCCTGAAATTTCAGCCAATGATTCAAATAAAGTGATTGCGAAGCAAAAAGAAATCCCAGAACACATGGAAAGAGTCACAGTTGCTGCTTGGTCCACAGACAGCACATATCCTGAACCAGATGACACACTGCAAGGCAGAAGACATGGTACTCTTCTTGTGTAGAGCTATTTCATCTTTGCATATATTTGAAAAGCAATGGATGATGCAATCCTGAATTACACTGCATGAGTGTGGCTCAAATATTAGTTATACTGTTATTCCAGAACTTGTAGCCAATGAAACTTTACAATGCCTTTAAAACACAGAACTACATTCTGATGGGCATTTCCCAGTGATAAATGTTTTAAAAGATCATTAAGAAAAAAGCAATGCTATATTTTAATTTTTAATAAATATGCAAAATGTTTAGATACAACACAGCTAGCTCTAATTTCTGAATAAAATTGCAAAATGTAAATATTATACCTCAGGCCTTCAACACCAATGATTACAATATAAGATATGTAATTTATGATAACAGATTTTGTGGTGAGGGTTTTTTTTTATTTTAAACAAAAAATTAAATCTAAATGCATACAAGGAAGAAAAAAACCCAATATTGTACTCTGTAAACTTCTTGAGATAGAAATATCTCTTCTGTAAACAAGAGCAAAGCTGAAATGTAATACTGCAGATTTATATAAAAAGATATTCCTAACTGGGTTTTGACCTTAGTTAGAAAGCAACAAAACCAAGGAAATTTTAGTAAAATCTTTTAAACCCTAGGGTTTACAATGAATATTACGTGATGCAACTAAGATTTTACTAGAGGGTATGTAAAGATACTCTAGCATGTGCCTGATTGTCCTAATAGGTGACTGTGCTGCATTATGATTGTGAAGCGTCAGTGGTATGCTGCGACTACAGATTGACTATTATCTGTTTTGACTCTGATGTGACTGCAAAGGTACTGCAAAGCTCGGAGTCTTTGATGTGACTTTATTTCTGTGGCATCACTACAATGTCACATGCAGTTGTCTGCATTATTTTGGCATTTATATATACCTACACGGCATGAAGGCAGAGTTTCAGATTTTAAGATGTCCCGGTGAATTCTGGCTGTTTGGAAATCGTATAAAACCTTTACATCCCTTTATTCTGTAAATATTTTACAAAGGATTTTTAAAGACAGGATAATAAATTAATATGGCTAAGAGGGCTCGTTTTCATCACCCAGAATCTCATGAATATTAAAATGCAAAAAAAACGATAACACATGGGTTATCTTTTAAAATACAAAGGTCTTAAATTGAGCAGTGGTGCAAGCTATGGTTAGTAAAATACATTTACCATCCAATTTAGTGTGTGTTCTCCGAGAGTGCAGGCTATCAGTGTCACGTTTTCAGGGACTAGTACTACTAAAGGAGATTAGATCATCTGAAAAATACGATATATGTTCAAACACACTATTTCAAAAAACGTGGCAGTGTTTAGTTTAGTTCAGTTATAGCATTTGGAGTAGAGGGGGGAAGCTGAGCAAAACTTAAGGCATCTAAATGATACTAAAAAAGCCAGGCTTCATACTTCTGCATAACTGTGTCATCTTTTGATATTAAACTTTATTCTCATGGCTTCTTTTGCAAGATTTTCAAGGTCTAAGATTTTAAATTTTTTACTGGTAAAAGCCTATGAAACTAAAGGTCTGAATATAAACATTTCTGGGATTACTCTCCAGGAAAACTCCAGGATTACTCTCACTTTTACAAAAATATAAGGCCGACTTTTAAAAGTGAAACTTTTTTATTAAATCAAAGAAAAATTCCTTCTTCTGAGAGCATGCCAAGAAAGGATCAAAATTAACTGTTTTGCAACATCTAGATAAAAAGAAATCCTACACAACTTCATTTTATAAGATTGTGATTCTCAATTGTAATGCAGCGCAAGAAACTTCCTGGTAATTGTCAACTTGTGAAGCATCAGTACCTTACATATAAACACTCTGGGGTCACGTTTACAGCTAATGTAATCTACCAGAAATGTAAAACCATGGTATACCAAATTCAAGACTTATATAAAATATGAAATAAAATAGATCATTCCACAGAAATCTAAAAGCTGATACTTGAATTTCATGTATATTTCATGAAACACAGATTACATCCAATTTATTTTTTTTAATTATATTGCACTTTATACCTTAAAAGCAGTGCATAGAAAGCATTTGCAAGCTGGGATTTCTGGTACAGCCTGTGGGACTCCACTCAAGGCAGGACTGAAGGACACCAGCATCATAAAATGCCAAACTTGAGCTGGCTGCCATCAGCCCAGCTCTCAGCTCTTTGCATGCGCTTCATCCAGGCAGCCCCTAACCAAACTGTACCATGCTCTTTCAATACTGCACTAATGCATTTTTAAAGCTTCTGCACTGCCAGATAGATCTTGGTTGCTATAAACGCTGTTCTACCAAAACAAACCCAGAACCAAAACACCAAGCCAACAACCAACCAAAAAAAAAATAAAGCAATCAACTCTACACTACAGCAAATCCCCTTCACAAGAATTAACTATGAAAACTATTCTGCCTTGAAAACCCCGCTCAAACAGCCTCCATTCAGAAGTAGGACCCCATGAAAACTATTCTGCCTGATATATATGAAACCTCTGCTTACACTTGCAGAATATGAACAGGTGTTTGGAAACCAGTGCTTTGAGAACTAGTAGGAACTCATCTGGTAGTAAAATAAGCAAAGTGAGGACTATGCAGAATTTGTCAAACATAGCACATGCTCCCCTAGAAGCACACAGATAATATCTTATATACTGTGAGGACATACAGTATTTCTAGGGTGTCAGAAAGAAAGCAGAGAAGTATCTTTAAGGAGACCTGCTGCCAATTCTTCATTGGTCACCTTTTTCCTTTTCCTGAAAATACTCATCCATTAAAACCCAAGATGAAATGTTTAACTTCAGGCCCTTCACCTGAAATAAAACTAACAGTGCTGATGGTCTCTCAGTTCATGCTGTTGGCATTATCCTACCGCACAGAGAGAACTACACACTCATTGCAGAAGGGATCAGTGTTCCTTGGGTTCCCACAAGCAAGCTTCCCCAGCACGTTGCTACCACCCATCACACACACACACTCTCTCCCATTGTTTTCATTTAACAAAAGAGTTTGCCAATAGATGGCCTTGTTCAGAGCAGATTTTATTACTCCACAAAGAAAATATATTGGCATATCCATTTTATATATTTACATTCCTGAAATTAAACATCTGTTTAACTACTATTCAAACTCTACTGGGGACAAAACTGTCTTTCATAGAGTTGTGGCAGGCAGCTAAAGCAACCGCATAGCCATTCACTCAGTCCTCACACACACACTGGTATAAAGGAGAGAATCACAAAGGAGAAAAAAGAAAAAAAAAGAAACAACAACAACAACAAAAAAAAAAGGTAAAACTCATCGGTTGAGATAAAGACAGTTTTAAAGGACAGAAAAGGAATAGAGCAAATATAAAAACAATGATAAAAAACTATACAAAGCCAGTAATGCACAGCAAAATTACTCATCACTTGAAACTGATGCTCAGTTAGCTCCACACTACCTGCTGGCCAACCACGCAGTCATTTACTGAGCATGACATCACATGCTATGGAATATCCTATTGGCCAGTTTGGGTCAGCTGCCCAAGCTGTTTTCCCTCACGCCTCCTTGGCTGCCACCTGACCTTCTCACTGGCAGGTCAGTATGAGATGCTGAACAGACCCTGACTGCTTGGCAACAACTAAAACATCAGTGTGTTATCAACATTATTCTGATCCTAAACCCTAAACACAGCACTGTAACTGCCACTAGGAAGAAAACTAACACTACCCCAAGCCAAAGCCAGGGCATTGAGATACCCACACAATCGTGAAGAAGCTAGTGATAAGAAATGTTAGAAAAAGTTGGGACACATCTCTGGGAATGTTTTTCTGAGTTGGTCGTTTTCTGTTTTCTCACACTCACGGCTGCTTTCCTCCCCTCCCACTGACCTCCCAGATTTATTTCTGTGTCTCAATTCAAAATTCCATTTGCTGCGCTTATAGAGACTATTGTTATTTTTGATAAAAGGCATAGCCTGGCTTCGCTTGAGATTTAGCTGTCTCTACTCCAGCATAGCCACTAGCCACTCTTTACAAGCTCATCTGAATGCTGAATGCTGGCATGTAGAAGTGTGGTTGGATTCACAGTGAGGGAATCTGCCATACTTACAGTTCTGTGCCCATGACTTCGTATAACAGTACTTTACCTTATCTGGGATAACAACTCTACTAAATGTGTTTCATTTTTTATCAAACTCAGGCTTTTTTAATATGAGATATAAAACATTGATATTCCTATTACATCCTGTGAGGGAAAAGAAACACCATTTGCTATAATCAGGGGAAATGTTTTATTGCCTAAGACATGCATTTATCTCCCTCACAAACAGAAGTCAAAAAAAGAACATACAACTGGTTAAATGTTACTTGATGTACCTTAGGTCCCAACTGGTTTGCTTTAGGTCCTGCAGTGTCTTGTGGAATTAAATCCATGCATGAACACAGGTTAATGCTTTTTCTTTCCTTTTAGCAGAACTCTGTCAGTCTGGCCCATACCCCAAGAGCTTTCACTTCAGACTAACCTGCAAGCAGCACTGTGGGTCTCTCCTTTACTTCTCCTTCCCAATGCTCCACCGATTCACCACTGACTAATTAATTATAAACCTCTGTTCTTAAAGCTCTTATATAAATCTCTGTCCTTGTTGCCATCCTGCAGATCTATTCAGTGATCACACTCTTGCTTAAATCATATAAGAAAGACTGGTCTGTCCCTTTTATCTGAAAGGCTGTTAAGGAGGCCCAAATTCTAAAGCTTTTTGTAATGAACTGTTCTTTCTTGAAGACAGTTTACCATCAAGCATCCTTCCAGGTCTCATGAAGGGCTACATTGCACAAACCGAGATGACAGTTGTCAGAAGAGAAGGCCAGTCCTTCCCTGAATGGAAAGAAGAATAGACTTGTCTTTTCACTTCTATCCTTTCTCCATTGTACTTTCAAGGCACAACTGGAGCTCCTGTAGCAATAGGTATTTTTCTTTGCTAAGATTCATTGTTGGACGCTCACTGGTATTCCAAGTTCCTAATTCTAAATCCACTTCTCTCTTTTATAAAACTACGTTATTTGTATCTAAATGACCTCCTTTGTAAAGGCTGCAGTTTTCAGAAACTTGATTCCACTTTTTTTCCAGGGCCTTCTGTCTTCCTCTCCTCCTCCTCCTCTCTGCCACAACGCGCTCTCTTAAAGAAAACTCTCATGTGTGCTTCTATTCAGGAATAAAATCAGGTATTTGATCTTTTCTGTCCAGACTTCCATCTTACTCTACATTGCCCTGTATTCTGTCTCATGTTGCATTGTGCGTTATATGGTTAGCTGAGCAGCCCCTGTTTAATAGCATATATTGAGAAGACCAGAGCAAATAAACATATTCACCGCTATGTTTCATCATGGCATTCGACATGAAACATAAGCAATTTGTGACAGAGACTATTTCCAAGCTTTTCAAGCTTAACTTACTTGGAATTCAATAGAGACATCTGAAAGGCATCAGATGGACTGATATCAGAATGCAGATTTTCTAGAAATCTCTGAATTCAAAATGAAAAAGGTTGTCATACAATAGCCATTGGTCAGGAACTGCAGGGTTTCCAGTTTCAGATTTTAATTCTGTCCTCTGTGCAAAAGACATTTTTAGAGATTTAAAGATAGGCATTGATGCTTGTTACCTTAGCAGCTAAAGGTTCATGTCCCCTTTAGCTAAAATACCCACTGTCCAGAGTTTCTCGTGCTCGAGGTCTCTGACTCAAACTCTACTACAGCTCATCTGATATCCAGGTTTGAATGATATAAGCCCTAGCTCATGAAGTAAGTTCCAGTAAGTGTGATTGATGGACAATGTAAGGCAATTTTCATCTTGATCTCAGAATTCAAGAAAGCAACTTTACCTGCAAGTATTGCTTGGAATATGTGATGTAATAAATTGATTTTTTCTTAAATGAACAAAAAAAAAATGATTCTTGTATCGCTAAAAAAGATTGTTTTTTAAACACTCTTCCCATGACAGCATACTTTTTTTTTTTTTTTATCTATACCTAAGCATATCCAACAATTAGCACTATAATAGCTTCTAAAAGCTTGTGCACAATTTTTGGATCAGGTTTCTACTTCTCCATTTCCAAAGAGAATTCATGAAGGAAATTGTAATGCAGCAAAGAGACAAGTTAGCCAGACCAAAGTAATGGTTTCAAAAAGATTTTTTTTTCTTTTAAGTATTACTCCTTTCTCTTCAACCACATAAGATGTTGGCCTGTAGAGAGCGCTGGAGGATGTTCTCTACAATGCACTTTTTCCCACCAGCCTCTTCGGGTTTTGTAAAATCTAACCTCTATTCATCTGTCACCATTTTGCCTAGGTATAGAGGAGTACTGAGCACATCTCAGTCACCCACCAGAGTTCTGACACTTCATCAGTCATTTGAACAATGCTAGAATGTGTTTTCATGAACCCACCAAGAGTTTTAGACAGTGGAAAAGTTGAAAAAATACCAAGTAACTTCCTACCTCTGCCTTTGAAAGTTCTGTTTCTGGGATGAACACTTAAAAAAAAAAAAAAAGAGAAAAAAAATAGCTGCAGCATCTATCCCCTGCCCTCCCAATTAGGAGAATGAACAAGATTTCATGCGTCTATAGCATGCTGTCTGGGCTTGCTATACTCTAGATCCATTAGTTGTTTGCTAGGGGAAATAAAATTAGAAATGTTTTACTATGATTTCCAAATTACTGTGTAACAAATGCTTCAATAATCCTTACAGCGCAAAAAAAAGTCTGTTTTGCCCAACAAGAAACTGACAGCTTTCTAATGCAGTTACATTAAAGTGCTTTCCTGAGCACGCAAGGCACTTTTTAACTAGCTCCTTAGGGCATTGTTAGATATCATTGCTTACAGTCACTGCGAGCCACTGCGCCGCAATAGCACTTCCCACCTCCTCCTGAGCAGTCAAATACAAGAGGTGACTTTAAACACAAGAAACAGCCTCGAACAGCCAAGATACCAGATATGAGACTCTTTACATGCAACAGGAGCCAAGAATGAAAGCACAGCCTGCTTGAGAAGATGATTCTAGAGGTGCAGGAAGGAAATTAAGAACTTCTACAGGTGCCTTTTCTTAGGCCAGTAATTTATGGGTGCTTGGAGTAATTTTAAAATCTGAAAATGTTAGTTTCTTACTTTCTGCTCTTTAAGCATACAATAATCTACTAAATGCGTAAATCTGAAGTAAATCTCACTGTCATCTTCACTAAAGAGAATCCATCTAATCTAAACATGAAAAATCAGGAATTAGAGAAGGAACAGAATGCATAGAGATCACTAAAAATACCTTATTAGGTATCTAAGAAGAAGCTAACTGTCATTAATTTTACAGCTCTTCCAAGTCCGAAATGCCAGAGATCAGATTTAGAAAGAATTAAGTTACCTTCTGTGGTCCAAGAAACACAAACAGTGCTTAAACAAAACCTTGATAGCTGTCAAAAACTGCACCCAAAGTTCAGATGCTTCTTTGTGACAGATCTTCTCAAGACTGTCAGCTCTTATTTCCCAGGTATGCTGGGAGACTGCTGACAAAGCAGAAGTGGAACCTTAGACAACAGGACTATCCTCAGGACAGATGAGACGCACACAGCTTTTCCAGGGAAGAAATAAGACCAACTAACCCAAACCATTCCAAATCTATGTGTCTGCCAACGAATGATTTCAGAAAAAGGGTGAAGGAGTAAGTCACCCTATTCTTCCTGAACAGATCCTGAATTTTCCCATCTGGCTGTGGAAAGGGTTTCTGCTGACAAACCCTGGACAGCCCCTCAGAGTGCTGAGATACCTAATCCCAAAGGCCGCCTTGTACCACAGTAACACAAGGACTGATGCTGTTGGTCCTAGTTCAGAATGCTAGGATTTTGTTGAGGTTTCTTTCTTTAATTCCTCGAGGCCACAAGAATTGATCTACATTAGGGCACAACTACAAAGATGAATACAAACTCTTCCCCAGTGTTCAGCTCTCAGAATAATACAGGAGAAGAGAAGATATTGGAGATACCAGCCAGAGCTAAAGGACCATGTGGTAGCAGAAAAGCAAAGTATCAGCCAGTTTTGGAGACTAAGACTGATATGATTACAGCATGATTGAGCTCTCCACAATGGAGATAGATGACCATTTACTTTATTCATTTATCTACGCACATCTGTACTTTACATTTCAAGAAGCTGAAACTCTTGCATCATCCCACTTATCTAAGGGACCAAAGGCAGCAGAAAGCCCATGTGGAAAGAAAAAAAAAAAAGAGGCCCTGAGATATATGTTGAGCAGGTTTTTTTCAGTAAATCTTATTTATTCCCTCTGAGTCCTCAATATCTAAGGCTTTTATGTATTCATTATCAGCAACATGTCGAGTAACGTGATAACTTGTCAAGGTTCTATTGAAGCAGCTTAGTGGGACATACAGTACTTATGCTGCCTGATAAGAAAACATTCAGAAAGGTCATATCCTCTGTTGTATTCCCTATCTCTCTGGGCAGCAGCAGTTGGGTTTTTCTGAACACTAAACTTTTGAAATATTCCTGGTGAAAGTGTGTGAAAAGCTGTTTGGCTGCATTAGCACAGTGAAGATCAGTTGCTCTTAAGGTTCGTGTTACTTTTTCAAAACTGGATATTAAAATAAAAAACCTTGCCAAAAAGTTAACCATGTTGACTAGGGATGATTACAAAATTAGCAGCTGGCCAGCTCAGTGTAACTGTTAGATCTGGACTATAATGGTAATATCCCAGTGACTGACTCCTGGAACAGCAGAACATTCCTCACCTTGCCTGTTCACCCTAATCACCCCCCACATCAGCTGCTACATGGAGTAGAAAGCCAAATCAGACTTAGAACAACATGGAGAAAAACATGCACCCTGACTGTGCCTGACTTACATTTTTACAGGTAGTAAGGAGTAAGTCTTTTTTTGGAAATCTGGAGACGTTGGAGACCTATAGAGCTTGTTCCATGGCACGCACTTAGCAAAATAAGTACATGAAATGGGGAAAAGGGTGTGGACAGATTTCACTGACATCAAAAGATCATCTGCTGCCAGAACAGATTGTGCTTAGGGACATCCTTGAGCAGAGATGATGAGCAGCAATGCCCAAGCCCTTGTTATACTTCACAACTGTTTGTCTACAGTCACTCTGAAGCCTCATATTTGTCAGAGGTTCTCCTTAGCTGCAGTTTCTGAGGCTCCAAGGCAGGCTTGTCCAGACCACTGGAACTCTTGCTGTTCAGGTAAATGAACACAAGATGACAGCCCAGCTATCTCTGTTAAAGCACCACCACCAGTTACAAACAAAATGTTTGGGACCTATTACTGTAGTTTGGATGCATGCTGTCTGTATACAATGCACACTATTAGGAATATGGGAATGAACTCATTCCGTTTACTGTGTAACTTAAAGCTCACAAGCTTAGTCACAAAACCTTTGTATACAGGCACACTACAAGTATTAAAAATAACAAAGACAATTTCTCTAAGCAGTAGTTTCTAGTAGCTAAGTCTATACTTTCCAATATATCATGTGTCATGCTGCTTATGTCATTGAACAAACTGAGTTGTTCAGGTGCTTTTTACCATTACCTTCCTCTGTTGTTACCTCATGTATGCAGTGCTCTTTCTGTTGTTTTACATACAGAAAACTACTAACATTGTAGTTATTGGACTTTATTAGATACATTACCTTTTGATGAATTTGACTAAAAACAATGGTATCCTTGTAAATTTAGATCACAGCTGGATGTCATAAGCAAAATAGTGAAATGCATAATAAGAGAAGCAAAAAACTGAACACTTAGACAAATTAAAGATACATTTACATTAACACCTGCTCATACTTAAATCTTTTGAAAGACAATAATTTTAAATCCTGGTAAACACTGCAACTTAATGCTAAAATAGACTCATTTTTTTCCTCTCGCTCAGAATGCTGTTGGGATCAGAATCAGCAGATTAAAGAGTCACTGTCATCTGTTCTGCCCGAGGGAGGATTTTCCTTGTGATGAGATATTGGGTTGCACTTGGAAAAATAAGAGGAGAGGTGAACAGCCATAACAATCATTTCTCTAATTCTGACTGAAAATCAGCCTGACCATCACTTCTTGGTGCATTTTTATTAAATCTTGTTTGATGACAGAAGCCTAATTATTACTTATAAGAGTTGTCAATAGGAAGAAAACTAAAGTTTAATTCTTGGATTCAGTCAGAAAATGGTGGCAGATATAAGATGGAGAGTGAAACACTACCCTTAATTTGTGTTGTCAAACCCTCTATCTCCACAACTACAAGAGAGTTCATCAGAGGTATCATTCTGACTAACATGGAAGCTTCTGCTTGCTATCAAAAGCTGCCTTCACACCAAAGTACAAGCCCACATGAGCTGTAACTGAAGAGAGTGCCACTGTGCACAGCACGTGGTGAGGGGAGCAGGTAGAAGAATTGTCCCATGTTGTATTGGGAAATAATGATATTATCGGAACAGAGGACGAATTTCAGCTCAAGGTGAAGGTGATTCCACGCTTCTTTTGAAAATGAAAGGAAACTAATGTGACTTGGACTTTGTGCTTGGCCTTCTTTACAGCCCAGGATGCCCGGGACTTTAAGAATATGTAGATTCTGACTTGGCCCAAAATCTTGTGCTATGGATTAATAGCACAAGCTATTAATACTTATTAATACTTAAGCTATCTGGCTTTTCAGCAACTTCATCTGTGGTCCAATGATGATAGTTACCTACTGCCTTTTTGTTATTTTTTTTTAAATAAAGATTAACATAAGCATAGACACCATTCTTATTCAATTAACAACAGTCTCTCTGTGTCCCAGTTCTCAAATTGGGGAAAAAAAACCCCAAACAAACAACCTAGCAAACTACCCTTCCATTTATAAAACAGTGTTACCTTTTGCAGAATTTTTGCATGCAGGAGAGAAAGATGTTAACACTTAGTGTGAGCAGCTGCACTGCAAGACAGATGCTGAGTTCATCCTGCATTCACACAACCATAAGATGGTTTGAGTTGGAAAAGGCCTTAAAGATTATCTAGTACCAACCCCCCTGCCACGGGCAGAGACATGCTCCACGAGACCAGTTTTGGACTCACTCAAAAGCCTTCGTAACAAAAAAAAAAAAAGGAAGGGCTTTAGACCAGTGTCCAAATTTATACCAGTAACATGTTAATTTGGAATTGAAAATATTAACAAACCATATCAAAAGCAGTTTTAATCAATCAGAAACTGTAATTAGATGAAAAGGTTTTCACGGGGAATGTGTTTGACCTGTTTGTTCAAAGTTCAAACGGGTGATTAAAGTCTCCCTGCAGAGATTCCAGGATTTGAAAGCCTTGGGTTTTCCCCCTGGCCACCTTTGATTCGTACTGGATACCTCACCTCATGCAAAAAACATCATATTGGGAGATCTCCAACCTCCATGCCTTACCACAGCTTTGCTGCGAAGCTGCCCTGCTGCCCACTTAGAAAAAGCCTGAAGCAGCAGGCACAGTGGCAGGCAGCAAAGCCTCTAAGGAGCCCCTCCCAGGCACCTACACCTCTTCCCTGCCAAGGCTCCTCTCTGACATCTGCTTGTAGTGGGAGATGCTTGCTATCAGCCCACGCTTCTGCTGCGATGCGTCCCAAAGAAGAGCTACCTTTTTGTTTGCAAGCACAGTAACTTAGAAGTGCGGCTTTTGCTTCATGCACTGTTCTCCCACCGATTATTTCCCATTCAGAGCAATAACTCTTAACATCCACCCCCAGAGCACAGACCTTCAATAACAAGAGCATGGTGAGGAAAGGAGGAGGAGATCCTTGTCCCTCAGTTTGGACACACTTTCGCGCTTTTGAGATGCAAAAGCAGAGAACTAAAAGCTAGACTGGAAAGGGAGATTCTGTGAAGGGAAAGGTAAAGGATTGTAATGTTAACTCTGCCACACATAGTAATTTATTGAAGCAGAAAAGTGTACCTGGCTTCATTTTCCCAAAGGTTGTCAGAAAAAAACCCCACACTATTTGCTTATTGAAGGAGTTTGCACTCTCTCCTACCCCAGCAACATGCTTTGCGATGTTTGAAACATGGCAGGCTCCATCTATGCAGCAGGATCGTGTTAAATCTGTACACCTTAGGAAAAAGCTAAATTGATGGAAATTGATTCAATTTCACTTCAAGAAACTTTAAAGTGTAAATCACCTGCAAGATCCTGAAGATATTTTGTTTCCTTAAACAACCAAATTTAAATGTGAGAGTCTCAAACTTAACTGAGTTCCTGAGCAGAGTCCTTAGCAGGTGTAAATCTGCCTTGTCTCACCAATACCAGCATTTGCATCGAAACCTTTCCATTAAGGGGCAGAAACCCTAAAGCACAGTCAGCCTTCTTCTTAGGAAGTATGGCTCCTTCTCTGGAGAGCAACTGTCATAAGATGTTTGTACAGCAGCTAGAATGACCAGGCTATGACCTTGACTAGGTTCCCTACACCATTAGAAATAAAAATGATGTTACAAGGCTCTGGAAATAACATTATTCTACTTCAGGTTAGGACTAATTTAACCTCCCAGAAACGAGTTTAGATACGCAAGTCTCAAAAAGCAGAGCAGGTAAAAGTCAGGCACCTCAGCCATGCATGCTCTGTAAAATATGCCATAGGTAAAACCTATGTTCCAGCAGGAGAAACAGAAGAGTCCCAAGACAGAGCCAGGCTGGGAGGAGAGTGCCTAGGCAGATTGATTCAAGTTGTAAAGCAGCCCTCTCTCTGTCTGTCCTGGTGATAAGCTCTTACAGACAGGGTGCAAGCAGGGGCTCTTTAACCTGCATTTCTGTGTGTATTCGGTGTGTCTCAAGGAATACAAAATATGAAGTTTTCTGAACATGTGAATTAAGAACCTCAGGGAGCTGAAGAAATATCGATTCAACACAGTATGCCGTTCAGTACAGAAAAGTACAGGGGATAATCAAGGGTAGCTGCTTACAAATGTCCACAAAACCCCAGGGTAGGACTTTCAGCACCTATTAGCAAAGCTTCTAGTGCTCAAACAATCATCTTGTTCTTTTTTAAATGGCTTTTCAATACTTAATTATGACTAATATGGAAAGGGACGAACACCATCTGGATCAAGTGCAATGTGAGTCCTGCAAGATACTGTTCGATAAAATCGGGCCAATCCTCAGTTTATAAAAAGAGTGATAATATTTGTTTGTTTGATTTGAAATGAGCAAGGTTTGTAGTGAGAAGAAAAGGTTTCCTTTACCATTTATTTCTAAAGCAAGAACTAAATTAAAGGCAAAAAGTCTTCACCAGAATTTTTTAAAAGGAATCCAGCTCAACCTTTTCTGACCTGTTATAAGCCAGCTTGTTCTTTCTCTCCTGAAACTCCAAGGAGATGATTCCTTATGACTAGCCTCAAGTCTGACAGATTTCTGATGGGATGTCAGGCCTTTTTATATGTGTTTTACATGTATGTTTCTTGAAGAGGAAAAGCAAAATAAGAGTGATGGAAATCTGAAGAAAGGGAGGAGGTTGACAGTGGGCTGAACAGAGGAAATAGAGCAAAATATTCAATTTCTATCTTTAAGATGTTTTCCAACATGAAAAAAAACCACTGGGTTTTAGGTTCTACATTTTTGCTCTATTCAGAAATAACTAGATATGAAAACCTGTTGGGAATCCCGAACAGAAAACTTCATTTTTAAATGGTCCATAAGATTTTTCAAGCCTATGATAACAGAAGCTAGGCAGAATAACCCAAGAAAACCTCAACTATAGCAATCATTTCCCAGAACAGCCAAGGAAACAGACTTAATGCCATGCAGTCTGTATGAACTCCACAAAAATCTAAATCTCGTTCAAAGAATAATCACCATTAATATAGAAGTTTTTAAAAATTGTCTCCCTCCTCTCAGTAGTTACTAAGAAATCAGTGTCAAGCTAGAATTTCTAAACTGGTTTTTAAAAATTGAAGGAAAAAAAAGATGAGAAAAACCCACTGATGTAGTTGCATGACTCTCCAAGATCCACACCAACAGGAAATCATAGAAAATTTTCAATGAGAATACTATAAGGATTTCTGAAAATTACCAAACAAGTGCTGATTCCCTGATCTACTTTAAAAATCTGACTTAGATATGCTGAAAAACTGAGAAAAAAATCCAGGCCTCCATATCTCCTCACTTATGGATCGATAGAGCATTCATGAATCCAACCCTGTGCGACAGCAAGGATCTGAGCATTTTACATTATTACTGTACTGTAGTTCATTTAATGCTGCAACTATAGTTCATTTAATGCTGTGCTGGCTTCTGTTGCATTTTCCTCATATAAAAGTTAAGTATCCACTACAAAAATGAATCATCTAAACTCCAGGTAAAAGCTATCACAGTATGAAAGTAGAGATCATGCTGTGAAAATGATATCAAATGTTATATAAAAAGAGCTATCCTATTGAAAGTGTTTGTGGTTTGTAGTTTACCTCCTGTTAGCGGCTCGCTCTGTATTGATTTCAAAAACCTGTTCAGAAAGCTAAATTCAGGATTTTTATAAAAGTATTTGAAGAGTGCAGCCTGTTAGCAACTTTTTGTAAGTGAAAAAACAACATATTAACACATGTACACGCAAATTACGTTAGAAGAACATTGCAAAGCAAAGCACTATGTAGTTTTAAGATGCCATAATTAAGAGCTTTTTCACAATCTTAATTCAGCCCTCACTCTGTGCATGTTCACAATAATACAACATTTGACTGCACAATCTTTTCCCCAGACGGTCCCAACATCATTCATTCCAAACTAATACTTTGAATTTTTCCTGAGCAGAGAAGGACACTGCCTGCATGCAGTCTTCATCTGCTCATTGCAGAGACCAGGAAACCAGAAATAAAACAAGGGACAAAGCCAAGGAATGAGTGAGGTGCTGCAGGGTTAACTCTTTTGAGTTCTGCCCTTGCAGATTACAGATGGCCTTCACCACTGGTTCCTACAAAAATCTAAGGCAAGCCATTTCTGCTCACCTCATAACATTCACTACTTGTAGCATCTTCACTTTCTCAAGTACTCTCTCAGGACACAGGAAGAGCGCCATATCGTAGAAGACCACCTGTCAGCTGCAAGCTGGAGTCAGTGGGCAGCCTGGTTTGAACACCCGGCGTGACTTAGCCTGTGCAGAGAGCCAGGGAAACATCAGCCCCCTGCTATCTCAGACTGTACCTTCCTCCACATGCAGGAGTGGGAGAGCCTCACCCCTTATCTCAGAGCAACTGCATTTCGAAAATAAACATTACTGTTTGCAAAACAGGTAGCAACAAAAAACTCAAAGAGGTTAGTAAATCTGTGCTCAGCCTTGGTCTTGAGCAAGCCAGGGACTGTCCATGCCACAGCAACTTAAAGCTGCACTCATTCAGCAAACACTTTTTACTTAGCACATAGAACGATGCAGGGGTCCATGGGAAAAAGCAGTGTGTGACCATGTAATTAGAGACAGTATCAAAATGTACACACACAAGGGGGCCCAATTAAGGCTTCACGGACAGCATTACTCTTTTTTATTTTTCTTTTTCTTTTTTTTCCCCTTTTTTATTTTTTTAGCACTTGATTTTATTGCAATGCTCATGGTTTTGTACCCTTTTATCTATAATTTCATAGGTTGTTAAAAAATACAGAAGAGGAGAGAAAAAGAAAGCCTGAAAAAATCTATTGTATGGAAGGAACTGATGCTGAAATACAGGGCTGGTGTTTCATGATCCACAGCAGAGGCTTTGGCCACGTGAATGGTAAGAGCAATGGTACCCTGCACACAGATTAGGCTAAAGGTAGGGTTGAGATGCACACAGGTCTCCCAGGGATCTGCTGCAGCACAGGAACGTGAGACAACAGGTATTTTGGCTTTTCCTCTCAGGACTGGAGATGAATGACCTTTGGTTGCCATCACCACTTTTTCCATGGCAAATACTTTTCTGTTAGTTCTTCCCCACTTCCAGTCCTTGACTTGTACTGATAATTTTGCAAATGCAACCCTAAACTGTGCCAGTTGAGTTTCCTATCCCAGCCATCTGTTTATCACTGTAGTCTGTGTCTTGTTGAGATTTACTCTAGCAGTATTTTACTACTCCCCTTACTCTTGTTTATTAGTTTTGATCTCTCCCTCAACATTTATACTTTCACCTTTGAAGTAGTACTTCAGGCTTTTATATGAAGATGAACAATTTGGCATCTCACCTCACTGAAGCCAGAAACTCTCTGCCTCTCTGAAAAATTCGGTCCCCAAAACATTCTTCAAGCATGCCTAATACCTCCTAAAAATCAGGCTCCCCAGCAGATACAGTACGCGGGAGCCCTGGAAGCCAGAAATCAAATGAAGCGCGAAGAGGATTCAAACAGCAGAAAGCCTGCAGAGGGAGGCCGGACTGAATCCGAGCAGAAAGAGTGTCGTCCATGAAGGTGGAAGGCTGCGTGCTGAGCTGCTGTGATTCAGCGCTCTGTATGAGCTACAGATTTGCAAAGGAAACTAGAACTACACAAGAACTCGATAGGTACATTCATAGGCATCGGGTCTGATACAAGGATAACTCAGTTCAGCACAGAATCAGCAGGGATTTTTTCCCACTCTGCAGTTAGTGCACTTCCCAGTCTTTGACACTACCGCAGTGTTCAGCAGCGCTGTGTGTCTGCAGAGGACTCGAGGGTTCAGGGAAAAGCGATGCGCACAACAGCACCAGGTAACACAGACCCTAAAGGAAATGGTGTTTTATCTGGTGAGCCACTAAGTGGAGCTACTAAGAAAGGTAAAGGAAACTTCTGGTTTGATTCTTAAATCGCCTTCCATACTAGCAGAAACGCTGTTTGAATCCCCAGTCAGAAAGGAAAAGTATGAAGTGTCGAAGTCATAGCTCTGGGCGTCCTGGTCACACACGTCTCTACCAGATTACCTGCAGGCTGTGTCTCGCTGCACTTAAATGACTGAAATTATTTTTCTCTTACAAGAACTCATAGTATTCCAGTTGATACCCACTAATTGAGCTGAGTTGTGTCCTGATGTCTGTACCGACAAGTGCATGACCATGACTGCTATGAGGACATTGCTACAACTGAAGCTCTGGAGACATCCTCTGGAAAGAGTTTTGGGTTGCTCACTGGAAGGTCAGATGAGGAGTTAACTCAAAAAGAAGGGCTGCTCAGCCATTGAGCTATTGAAAATGCCACAATGCTTTCTCACCAGAACAAGTAACTCAGCTACATCTAGAGAGGCTCAGTTATTCCCTGGCAGTCAATGTGAAATTATCAAATGGAACTTCAGAAGAATCAATTTTGTGTCTTCCAGGCTGGTAAGAGAGGCAGAGAGATGATCTCAATGTATTCCATCAAGTGATGCCACAAAAGCCTTCTCCGTCACTCCCAGTGCACAAAGCACTCTCATCCAAGTTCAGGGTCAAAGAGAGATCTCCACCATGGCTGAAACTCAGTCCTGGTAATGCCAAGGTGTTATGATCTGAAAGCTGTCCTCAAATTCAGCTGCTCTTAGAGTGGGCTCTCACAATCCCTCTAGCAGCATCATGTAGATTCCTGCACCTCACTCCTTCCACAGTCAGTGGGGTGAAATGATTTAGTTCATGCATGAATGTCATTTGTGCTGATGACACATCAGCAGTCTTTTTGCTACGTCCTCTACACAGGACTGCATTTCAGGGCTATCTCAAAAACTCCACTTCTGAAGAAACTATTATCTATCAAGCAGCACTTCTCAGCCCCAGCATACTTTGGTAGATCTACAATCTATTGTAGCAGTTCCACAGTACCATAACATGCTTGATGCTTTTGCATAAACACCAAAGCCTGGGAAACTTAGAGCTGTTCTTGCCCTTCCTCACAGCAATACAACCATTGCTGAAGTCACACTATCTGCATCTCTCTTGCCTCAACCATGAAGTGTGGAGGTAGGGCATTGTTAATGAATTCGCACAGCAGACCCTATCTCTTGTCTAGAGCAGGCAAAGATGGTTGATCCTCATGGGAAGCTACACGTCTCTTGCATTTAGAGAACTGGGGCCTTAAGGGACATTGCATTTATCTAGTGAATGGATGCGGTACACAGGGAGAGGCTTAACTTCACGTATAATGAGGACATTTAGAAACATCTCATTCAGATGCATTGAAAGGAAGGAGTAATAAGCAAAGAGTCACACATGGGCCTAGTTCATAGCACAATGAGATCAGTACTGCAAGCACATTGCACAGTTAAGAGAACTTCGGGGATTGTAGTGATTCCTTTTTCTCAGGAATCAGCTGAAGTAATGTTTCCATCAACCAAAGTCAGCACAAAGATATAAAAGCTGAGCCTGACCCAATGTTAAGGAACAAATTAAGGTGGACTATTTGATTAGAAACTCCATTCTTTGGGAATAGTTCTAAACAGAATATTTAGGGATGAGAGTCTACCTATTTATCATGGGATCTTTGATTAGTCATGCAATAAGCTAGCTTAATACTTTGTGATTTCCATATGCACTAGCCCATGACAAGGCATTCAAATCGTGACTCCACTTAGCCAAAGAACATCTGCAGTGCATGTGAATAGACAGAAACACAAAGCATGTGCCCTCTCCTTATTCCCGTTTAAGGTGGGAACATGAAGAGAGTTCATGAAGTACTTGGCCGAACAACTTCGAGTTTTGGGATTGGACTTGGCTTCAACACACGAAGGAGTATATTTCCTGTAATTATGCAGCATTCCAATAATACCAGATCATTTATAAAAGCCCTAACTGGAATTACTAGATAGTTCATTGAAACTATTGTCTCTTCAAAGATATTGTAGCACACTCTTCCACTGATTAATTGCACAGAGCAAGACTTCTGACTTTTAAGATCTTTCCCAAACATTTCCCTACAGTATTGCCATGAGTTCCACAAGATGCTAGCAGTTTGGTGCATGAAAGATGGTGAAGTTAAAAGCTTCTTTCATCAAGATAGTTCTGTTAAAATTAAGTCATGTGACTCCCAAACATTAAAAAAAAAATATATATTTCTCTCAATAGAGCTTTGTAATCTTTTCAAATACTAGAAGGTCACTTATGTTTTCAAGGCCGTTTAGCAAGGTCAGGTTGTAATGAGCTGCAACTACTTTATTTGTGATTTGTGGCTCTGAGGGATTAATTGTCCCCACTCTGTCTCATCCACAATCTAAGGCTGAATTGTCAAAATGATCCATGGCTTTCGTCCCCAGGCCCATGGTTTCATTATTAAGGTGCGTTCTAATCGATAGTAGCATTTTTAACATTTTGCCCCTTACGTTTTATCAATCCTTATTATCTAATGACCAATACTGAACTGGCACAAGGTTTTTCAGAAACACACTGACAGATTACAACAGGCAGTCACATGCATTTGTAATTAGACTTCATTACCATTATAAGTACTGAATGGGAGCAGAATAGAAAGGCAGAAGGAATGCACCCAGTTCACAGAGATTGTCCCATTTCTTAAGAGTCCCTGCATGAGTCTGACAATCTAAAAAAAAAAAATGCCTCAACCACAAACAACTTAAATTTGGGATCTTCTTAAGGTTAATATGTTCCATTTATTCCACTCCATTGGCCCAAGTGATATCAGAAGCTCTGAGAATTAGCTGGCCATCTAGAAATTATAAATTTTTGTCTTAGCAAAGAAAACACATTCTGCAAAACAAAGCAAGTCTGTTACATTTAGCATTTTAAAATGTGATTGTTTAAATTACACTGATCCTTTATCAGAGTTTAATCTGTTCTCTAATTGATGAGGTAAATACAAGCATTAATTTTCTTTTTCCCCACTGCTGGAAACTGGAACTATGACAGATAATACTGTGTCGCCTTATCTAAAATCGCTACTGGTTTAGAGAGAAAGCTGAGGGGTCAGATCTTCAAATGGCGTAAGCTGGCCTAGTTCCACTGAAGTCAATGGAAATACAGTAATTTACATGTGCTGAACATCTGGTCCAATAGTGGTCATTAACAGAATATTGCCCAAGAGCAACATTTTCCAGGCTAGAGAAGAGCTGAAATAGTTATTTTAAATTCCATAGCATTCATTCTCCCTCCTTTTCTGTGAGAAAGGAGTCCTGGGCTGTCTAATGAAATGGCATGCTCTGGCCTTCTGGCTTTCTTGTTCACGGAATGTGGCCACCTTTCCAGCCTGACCTTGTCCAGGCAAGCGGCTTCCATCTCTGGACAGCATGTTAAACTACAGGCTTCACAGAAACACATACAAAAGTTTCACTAGGAACAAAATGTGACACAGCATTTCACTGGCAAACCCAGAGAATACAGTGATGTATAACTGCCCCTAAATATGGTAACAGTAAATAAAATACTTTAATACTAGGTCCAAACTGAATTTTCAAACACAAACCTGAATAAAGTACTGGTTTGTCAATTCTGAAAGTATAAAACAATTACTGGCTTCAACAGGACTAAATATTATCTATCAAGCCTTCAAATTTGGGATTTTTGTGAGAGTCTGGTCTGCATGCTTTCAATCTATAATCATTATTATTGTGTTTCCCTTTTCCAAAGAACTTCTGGAGCTCGTTGGGAAGAAAATCTCCTAAACAATACTTAGTCTCTGCACACACCCAAAACAGAGCAATGCCTGGCATGATTTCTTGATCTCAGCAGAGACTTAGCCTTGAACTCTAATATCAGAATCTTAAATGGTAGTGAAGTCATTTCATTGATCAATTCAGGCAGGAAAGAAGCATTATAAGGACTTGAATGGCATAACTTGACTAGCTTCTCATTTCCTATCACAAATCGGCACTACCTAAAAAAAAACCATCAACACTATTTTTCAGCTTTTCTAATGCATTAGTAGATAAATAACTGGTTCAGGCAGATCATTCTCAATAACCAGCAGCGGTATTTTAAGTTGATGAACTGCAAAAGCTCTAACTAAACCAAAGGGAGACATTTCTCCCTCTTCCAATTCCAACCTGAAGGATACTGTAAGTTTATGAAGTTTTACCTTTAAAACATGTTGTGATTATACTATATGAGGCTACAGGCTCATTTTCTCAAACCCAAGGTGGAATGTTATGTATACAGAATTGTTTATATGACTAAATAATTGCATACCTAGACAGTTTGCGATATTGCAGAGCTGTTCTACAAAATGTTTCTGACTTAAAGGACTAACAGTTGGGACTTATGCTGACTTGTGTTTGATGAAGGCAAGATGAAAAAAGAATAAAGATTAACAAAACAAGGAAGAAGAGTTTAGCAAAAGAGAAAAAAAAAGCTGTAAGAAAAAGAGGAAGAGGAGAAAAAAAAGGAGATGGAACAGGAAGAAAAACAGGAAGACTGGGATAAGTGGTTGGACTGAATCATTTTAACAGTCTTTTCTAACCAAAATTATTTTATGTCTCTCAGTCTACTCCAGTAAGAAAAACCCAATTTCTCACCCCTTTGGCACTGCCAGACAGAAAAACAGGCACCATTTTTTTTGAGAACACACCAGTCCTGCTCACCTCTCAGAAAAACCAACAAATGGGAAATACTCTGGCCACTCACGTAAAGTAAGCAAGCATTTCTGCTTTGAAGAAATTGCCATAGACATGTATCTTCTAAGATTCTGTACACCACACTAGTTACTAGTCACAGTGTTACTGGCAAGGGCTTTCTGAATGACACTGATGTGTTTCAAACTCCTTGTGCCTACGGATGGGGAAATGATCCTCTCTTACTGCAAACAGCAAAGATGGTTAAGAGCTCTAGCCAGCACTAGATTATATTTTTCAGGTGGAAAGTAAAGGTCATTAAATGCCTAAAACATCTACTTTGAAAGTAATTACTGCTCTCCCCAGCCAAAACCTTGCTCTCTTCTGTATCATCTGGGGTTTGCCCATTTTCATTTCTCTCATTATAAGCAGTTATATTACATTTCCGCTATTGAGGTCTTCATTTAACATCATGGGCATATACAGCAACATTTTTCAGTTCCTGCAGCAAGCTTATACAGAAATTAGGGAATGATATTCATGAAAAACTTTTCAATAATTCAACTTTGCATTCAAAAGGTTCTCATGTTATTGGGCTTTTTCAAAGCTCACTTGGAAATATATTTTAGATACAAGTTAATGAGAGACAAATCTGATAAGATGGGGAGAAGGAAATAAACAAAATGTGTTTGGTAATTTAGTAATACTAGAAACCCACTGTATATTGCATTCCCTGCACGGGGCACAAGAGGAAATACTATAGAGGACATCAATTCATTACAGTTGGCAATGACGGTTTTGAAGAGCATTTTCATAAACATAACCAGATGTACTGATGAAGATGTCTGTCTTTCAAAGAGGTTATTTGCTAAGCACAGAGGGAATGACATATGACACTTAGTACCCAAGCAGTAAGGAGACGTTTATTAGTCCCTACAAATTCTACTACTGCCCCTCCCAAACTTTGTTTGGAAGCCCTGATGCCCATGATGAATGTCCTGGACCTTTCACCTCCAGGACTTCCTTACTCCCACCAAAGCAGGGCAAGTGAGAATTTCACTTTTCACCTGAAGTCAAACACTAATGTGTACTCAGAGTACTTCCTCTGGAAAACTGACATCATTTAAACACTGCCTCCACTAGAACAACTAGCATAAGCAGCTGTATGTCCTCCCATTTCACTTCTTGTCTCATTTCCTCAAGAAAATTTCCATTGTGTTTGCTCAAGTCACTGTCTGTTACTAACAATAGTATTTGAATTCCACAAGAACAACGTAATTAGGCCACCAGCCACACCATATCCAATTTTTCCAGCGTAACCTTGTCAAGTCTGAGCATTCAATTTCTACACCCAGAATACTCTTAGTTTACATAAGGCATTATTATTTGATAGAGAAAAAAGCATTTAAGCAAGGAAAGAATTTTAAAAGGAATTTATGGGAAAATAATCACATGCAGTTGCTGAAATGACACAGAAGAATTAGAAAAAAAAAAAAATGCATCAACAGAATATTGGGATAACACCTAAAAAAAAGACACAAATCTCTCTGGCAAATCCAACAGTAATGAGTATTTTCTCAAACTGACAAACATTCCAACTCCTGGAGGGTCCACAACAAAAAAATACCTGCCCAGTGATGTCATAGCATTCTCAACAGGCTAATCATGTCATCATTCCCATGAGGGAAAAATCAGTCAAACTATCCTTTCAGCAGCCTGAGAAATTTCACTAGAAGTCAAGACCCTGAAACACCTCTTAAACCCCATGCAAATATGTATTATTTTCAAACCATAACACCACTGGATTGGAATTTAGGAAAATGCTCAGTAAAACTCAAATATAGACCTTTTCTGCCTGTGACAGTCCTGGAAGAAGGCCACAAAGACTGCTACTGCATAGGAATTTGGAGTAGCTAAAGAGGCTCCATGGTATTTTTCCACATAAATATTTTCTAAATAAAGAAGTTATACTCCAAGGGAACCAAGTAAAAATAGATATATAAAATTACTTGCCAGCCGTCATAATCTAGGAAATACAATCCCTAATTTTTATTTAAGGTAGGATGCTTTGCTTTAGTTTGAAAGAATTATTCCACACACACTCACAGTTTTCACTTGCATTCAAAGTAATGTTTTTATTTCAACAGTCTAACCTAATTCCAGTTTGGACATAGCAAAGACCACAAAACTATAGGGAAGTCTGGCGTTTCACTAGACTAGCATAGAAATAATTTTATTGAGTTTTATTCATCCTTCTGATCAAGGATTTCCCCCCATCAATTAAGAAGGCCTTGCATGGTAAGAAATAGATCCAACAACAAAAATTAAAGTCAGACTATATAGGATTGGTTTTCCTATGTACTCAAAAGGTGCCTTTTAACAGCAATATGATCACATACCTGCACTAAAGTCAATCTTTTATCAGTTCTTAAAGCTCTTACACAGAAGAGGCTGAATTCTATTTAGTTCTCTTTTTGGCCTCTCACTTTTAACGAAGAGAGATGATGAAGTGACGAACACTCTTCAAAGTTTATTTCTGAGAATTTAACACAGGGCTAATTGAAAAGTAAATGTAGGTGAAGCAGCCCATTGTATGGAGATGGTTTTGTTAAGTATTTTTGCTAATTCAAGACTTCACCACTGAAGTCTGGGACCTCCTTTGTCAATATGGTTTATACACAAGATTAGCAACATGCAGGCCACTCCTGACACATACTCCAAACCACCTCATTTTTGAATGGTTCAAAGAGGGATAGAGAGTATCACACAACATGCTTGGCTAAACTTAAATTATATAAAATTTATTGGTGCTGTCTGTTTAGAGATCATAGAGATATCACTATTAAGTCAGTGCACAAATTCAGGTCAAAGTATGAAGCTTGCCTTGTGTGCATTTTCTTCCTGTCTTGGTAAATTACATAGAAGACTATTCAGCATGGTAGGCAATACAGCGTAATGTTTAAACTTTTTTTTTTTCCAGATGGAGATTTCTCTAGCACATTCAAGATGCTGAGGCAATCTATGTTTTAGGATTTGTCAAAACACAGAAACGTAATAAAAAACAGGTGAAGGGTTACAACTGGGTTGAACCATTGAGCCACTCTGTCCCATCTATGACTGTCAGAAAATTCAGAACAGTCTGTAGCTGAAAACATCAGCTCAGGTATAAATTCACTGAACCAGCATGACCTCAAGCACAAAGTTCTAATTGTTATATGCTTGGCAGGTTCTCTGAACAGAAAACATAAAAGAAGTTGTAGATACTATGGGGACTTTTTCCATCTTTCTACATCTGGGGATTTCTAGCAGAAGCAAGAAGGCCTCTTGCTCCTGGTATGTTCAAATTGGTTTGCATTTACAGTAGTTCAGCATGAAAAGTATCCTGTGACCCAAAAGGTTGAAAATATTCTGTCGCAGTATAGCTGACTGCTCAAGGCCATTTTCTTTTTAAGTAAAGGGCTTCTGATTACTCTTCTTTTCCTAATTTGTAAACTACACACAACCACAACTTTTCTCTAAGTATTTCTATAACAATACACCCCTTCTGGATTAAGTCTGTCAATAGCAAATGTTGCATAAAACAGCACCAGCATTCATTCTCATATCCTTCTCCATTTTAGTTTTTCTTTTTAAACAAATGTGTTTTCTGATATATGGCAAGGGTTTTGATTAAAAATGTCACTAGGTGTTCAATTGCACAGATGTTCCAAGTCCAGCATACTTTGCCAGCCTTATAAAACTCCCTTTTCTCTCACTCAGTTCTGCTGTGCTTACCAAACTAACAGGGTAGCCTATCAACACAACAAATGGGAAAAGGAAATTTGGGCAACACATTACAGGCAGTCATCGGCTTTTGGAAAAGTCCCACAGCATCTTTTAACACTCAAGAGAACAAAATAAATCTTAATTTTTAAAATTCCACAGGAAATAAAGAAAAAAATCTGGATTTTATTTTTCCAGTTAAATTAAACCCAACTATTACCAATGAATCCAAGAAGGTAACGGAAACCTAAAATCAACATTGGGGTCATTCTGCTTGGGGATCCCCAGAATTTCTCAGTCAGACCTCAATTCCCTCCAGAAACAGCCCTGTTGGAGTAGCCCTGAGGTAGCTGTTATTCAATACTAGTACAGCAGGCAGAGATGGTCCTTAGTAACACATGGTGAGATTCATCTAACCTAGCTTGTGATATCGAAAGATTACACATTTAGTTCTGAGTTTGTCACTGTAGGCTTTTCTACAGTCGAAGGAAGTAAACGGGCATCTCTAGGGGACAATTCATCTGACCTGCCTATTTTAGGATCAGATGAATCACCCTCTGAAGGTGCCCATTTTTCCTTAAATGATCGTAAAATGAATCTAGAGTGACTTCCCCAGACTTTGGTACCTATGCTTCTGATGTCATGGTGAAGACATCTGAACTTCACCCACAGTTTACAGAGCTCAAGCCCAGCATCTCTGACAAATTAGCAGTGTTAAGTATCTGCTCCTTGAAATTGAAATTTTCATACTGAATGCCCAAATTACATTTTATTTGAATCTCACCATTCTGTCTGTTATAAAGACTGCCTTTGTTTTAATCAGCAATAGCTTCAAGTTAATAAGTTGATGCAATAAAAAAAAAAAAAAAGGCAAAATGGGCAAAAATTTGTTTGAGATTGCTGCAGTACTGCTGCTTTGGTTTGTTCTTTCCTATTCAGAGCTGACTTCCACAGGACAACTTTGCTGAATCCATCAGCGAAGCACTTTCAGCACAAATATTTTTCTATTATAAACCAAAATGCAACAAGCATCAGTAACTATATTTTCCCACCTAACAGTCTGACAGGAAATTTCAATTTTTAGTTTTAAGTCTTCACAACAATATACAAATTAAGTACATCAAACCACCAAAAGAGAGAAGATGTTCTGTGCATCTCCCTTTCATAACAGGGACCTTCCAGCTATGCTTTTTTGCCATGGGATAAACTGCTGTTACAAATTCAGAAAGGTCCTTTCAATTACTTTTGGACAGACGATCCATTAGGGCAATACTCACCATTAGCACTGTACTCACGGATACACTACATACCTCAAGGCTAAATGAGTCCTCAGAATCTAATCCATGATCTATCAGCATTTAAATTAAATGAGAGTCCTATATGCTTTTTTCTTTAATAACATATTCTTACTGTATATGTCTTTTTCCATCGATGTACACACATCCCACTCACTCACCAGATCTGAATTAGCAGTGTTGTTTCTGTAACACATGAACATAAAAAATCTTCTGTAACTATTATATTGCTAATTTGTTTACTTTGCATGTGTTTTGGATGGGTTTCATTTTGTGGGGTTTTTCTGAAGCTGTAGCTAATAAAATAACTGTTTGAAGAGTATTTAAAACTGTAGGCAAGAAAAAAACCCAGAAAAACAAAAAGGAAAAGATAAAATACTGCTAACAAGAGGTCCTTTATCTTTTTCATTTTTAATATATTACATCTATTGTTGCTAAATAAAAAACAATATAAAACAATATAAAACTTAATCAGTTTCAGTCAACTCTATCCATTTACTTCAGTCTGCCTAACCTACAATATTGCTCTATACCATGTTGCTACAGTGCAATCTATTTGTCAAAAACACGCCTACAGCAGTCAGTCAAGTTATTAGGTATCTGATTACTGATCTTGCACAGTTTCCCTGTGGCAGATTCTCCTCTACTGCTCACGTGAAGACGTAATTCACATCCCAGCACGTGCAAATCGGAGCGCTGCTAGCTCTCAATGTCTAACTGAAATTGGAACCGTCATCTACTAATTCCTATTCACTTCCTAAATTTTAGTGCATTTTAAACACTATTGTGCTGAGCTACCTGCAATCAGGTGCTGCACTTAACGGTACTTCTAGGGAAGCACTACAGGTTTTTTGCCGTGATTCATAATAACAGCCCCACAATGGAAAGTATTTAAGCACAGGCCTGAAAGCCCATGGCTGATCTCAAATGGGAACAGCATGGTGTTTTTCCTCAACAACAAACGCAGCAAATACTCTACAGACAGATCTAAACCAGAAATCTCCAGCAATTTCTTTCCCAAGCAAATGTTTTATTTAGCAGACTAAATAGTTATCATGGGGAAGCACTCCACAGCACATGGAAATTAGGAGACTGGACAGAACAAAAATAAACTCTTCGTTTACGTGGATAGTGAGAACATCATTTGTTAGTTAGAAGGCAGTGCTGCCAAGCACCATTCCTTAGCATAGCCTTCAAAGCAGTCAGAAACCTCCCTGAGGAGCCAGTATGGCAACCTCTGATTGTCAAGGTGGTACCTCAACTAACTCCAAGCATCAGCCTCTGGCCAGTCTCAAAAGCAATTAGGCACTGTGATGATTATTTAGCAGATCCTATATAGTAATAATTTCTGGGCTCCTTCACAGACCTATCAGCTGAATTCAGCATGCACAAAACTTCAGATGACCAAACCTGAAAGGGCTTCTCCTCTCATAAGATCGAGATCTCAAGAACCTAGACCTAAAGTCCTAAAATGGCCTGAGCTCTTATAGCTCTTAAAAAACCCAAAACGCTTAAACACAAAGTTTGACCCCTCACTGAATCTTAAAGGGCCATCCTGATTTTGGTAACCCAAGTGTGAAAGAGCCAAAAAGACTAGGGGCAGAAGCCGACAGCTTTTCCCCAGCGAGGTCTCTATAGACTACGTCAGCCAGGGCTCAGCGGAAGCAGCCAGATAACAGTTACTAGGCTGAAACTGTAGAGACCACAATCAACTATAGCAGAAAGGAACTGTATACTGATTAAGATTACATAATTAAAGTTACATCTGATTGACAAAAATGTTCATAGCTTCTTTTTTTTCATTGATGAGCTTAGGTTTGATTCTGCTTCGTGTTCTCGATGCAGTAGTAGCTAGTGGCCCACACATTTAAAAACCTCACAACTGCGTGTGTTATACACAGAAAGCAAACAAACAAAAAAAACATTCATGTCTGGAGGATGGGGGCAAGATACAACAATTGTTTTTCAAATGCAGTAAAAAATCCCAGTAATTCCGCTGTTGTGCTAAGACCTTTCATAGCAGAACAAGTTTTTATTACCAAGATATAAAGTTCTGAGAAAGTGGATTTATAGGAAGCACAATAACACTGATTAGAAAGCCACATGAGCATTCATAGAGCACAACTTAAAGGCATTCAATGAGTCCACAGAATTAATCATGGGCATTTGGAAACGTTTACCCATATGCTACTCTGGTGAAAGTCAGTCAAATTTTAGGAGAAGGTAATAATAAGGTTCTTAATATATGCCTGTAAAGCTCTTCTTTTTGGGTTACTGAGGAAAGAGGAGGCAGAATCTGCACCCAGGTACACATTCTATAAATCACACCACTTGGAGCCTTGGCTTTTATAGTAAAATAAAATATCTTGATAAAAATTTAATTGTGAGTCAGTGAAAATACTTTTTCTGATGGGTGTTGGGAAGTACTGGCACAAATGAGGTTATGGTCTCTGTTAGATTTTGGAAAAAAAAAAACCCACAACAAAAAAACACAAGGTCAAAAGTAATTTGTCTTCCACTGCCCACCTTCTCTTAAAGTCCAAACTGTTTTCATGTGAGCAATGCCTCATTCAAAGTAAATATGTGAAATAAAATTTGGCCCTGCTGAGATCAACAATTAATCTTTCACTGAACTTTGTAGAGCAAAGATTTCACTTGTGGAGAGCAAAATATCTTAAATCAAGGTTTGGTGCCCCTTGCTCAAGTGTGAGATCAAGCATGTTTATAAAAAACGGTGACTGCAGGACACCTGAACTGATATGTTCCATGCTATGGCTTTCCTGTACATGCTCAGGAAAGCAAGGCGTCTCTGTTCATAGGCAGTCTGAAATCTAAAAGCAAGATACACAAAAAATTTATGACCAAACTGATCTATTAAAGAATAATGCACCTCTCAGAGGTGTAAATATTGTAGTTGGTGGGTGGAAGCGGTTCCCAAACAAAGAAGAAAAGACCAGCTATATTGTTCTCCTCTCTAGAGTACATAAGATTGCTCCAGTATGAAATTTTCTCCATGTGTCACTGTATAACTTTCAGTGCTATGAAATGTTATTAAAGTCAGAGTTTCACTTAATATGAATATATGCAAAATGCAACATTCTTTAATGTAAAATATATTCACTTAGGAGAATGACAATGTATTATTCTGGACTATAAAGTCTAGATTTCTGCTCCACAGAATACACAAAACAATAGCAGAGAAACAAACCCCAGGTAGAATTCATACATCACCAGTGTTAATTATGCAATATTACAAATGAAGGTAAAAAACCTAAAAAACTTTCTGTCCCTTAAGGTTTCAATTAGCTTGTTTAAGCATTAGGTATTTTGCCCTACTTTTTAGCATGCACAGCTGGAAAGAATTTTACAATATTTTCATGTATGTTCAATAAAAATGCAAAAATATATAATCCCTATATTTGAACAACAATTTAGGTTGATTTACTGAATAACACTTGGAATGGACCACAAACAGGAAATACATGAAGCACATCAATGCTATATTCTGTAGCTTTTGAATGGAAACAGACAAAAGACTGATGGCTTTGCTGTAGACATGTAATTTTAGCATAAGGTATATAAGTTAAATGCAGTAGCAATTCCCTCTTTCTTAATAAGCCAACACAGCAACTTCAGGACCTGTCCAAACAGGCATTGGTGACTATCAGCAGATGAAAGAAATGGCCAGTCTTTTTCAGAGATCAGCTGGTAACCAGCTTCAGTGACTTTCCAGGCAGCCTACCTGGTTTGTTCGCAGCTTTAATACACTGGTGGCTACTTATGCAAAAAAGGCAGAAACTAATTAAATTTGTTTATGTATGTTATCATGTGGAGCACTCATTTCCAGACATCAAGCTATGAATCATTAAATAACCGCTAAATTGGTCTCCCGGGATAGATCATGCCTCAGAGTTAGGCAGGCCCCCATCCCACCAAAGCCAGGTGTGCTCTGCAGCGAGTAGGCATTAAAACTGCTTTAAAGGCCACGATTTGGGGACGCAGCCAGGTCTCACACTGTGAGGTGAGTGCTAGGAAATCATGAAAACAGTGACAGCCCTCCTGTCAGAGTTACTCCTCTGTTTGATTAATGAGGGCATTTGAAAGACAATTAGCCAGAGCAGGTTTGGCTGCAATTAGCTTATCAATCAGGCACCCTCTATTCAAAGCAGCAGTGCCTTCTTTTGTTTTTCTGGTGCAAAAGAATTGTATCAGTGATACACAAACAACAAGGGACCTTTATGTGGTATTTAAAATGAGGGGAGAAGAACATATCAAATCACAACTGAAACAGTAAAAAAATGTTTTGCAACCACAAGCCTCTGGTTACTGGCAAACCATCCCCACAACTTTCCTATCAGTGGATTTTTAGCTCGTGCATAGTGAATTAAACTATGCACGCAACTACATCAAACGTTTCAAGTTTCACAAGGGTGAGTTTAAGCGAGGTTTTCAACAACAATGAACCCAACTACAAATACTCACATCTAACAGAGCCAATAAAATTACTTTTTTGGAAAGTCTCCTACTCTGTAAGGCTCAATGTGCTCCAAACATGAATGGTATCAATTTTAAAGAAATAAATTTGTTGTAGTAATTCATCAGTTTGATTTATCCATTAGTGATTCAGCCTTATTGCTTTCCAACTACCAGCATAAGTAGAATTTAATATAATGCTGACTTTTCTAAGACAACTGCTCCCACAGGAGCATGTTTCATTGTTTTGGTTTGACCCAGAGCTTTGCCTCAACCAGAGTAGTCCTTGGTCTCACATAAGTGATCAGAAATATGCAATGGACGATATAAACCACGTCAGAGTTTTTTCCTGAAGATCTGCATTTCCATTAGAACAGTTTTTATCAAACTAAGAAAATTATGGGTTTTGCCTGTGAATAAATAAGAACTAAATTACTGACTAATGTACTTAAATTACTCAGCCAGTAGATTTGAATAAATACAAGACAAAGAATAGAATTGAGACTGAAGTGTGATGCACCACTTTTCCTTTCAGTGTACAGTTAATTTTCCCCAGAAATACCAGATCAGAAGTATTTTTAATGCAAGACTGGCATAGTATTAAGTGGATGCAATACTAGGAGGCTAATTTTTTTTTAACGTTACTATAATCTATTTCAGAAGTGATCTCACAAAATAGCTACATTGTGTGTGTTTGAATATGAAGCTAATACAGTAAAAGAGGCAAATTAATCTCTGATTAGATTAGCTGGAGTACAAAGACAGAGGGAGCTTCAGCATAGCCAGAAAAAAAAAAAAATCTCAAGCTTCCCTGTGTTAGAAGTATACACAGTCCAGCAGACATGGATAGGTAACTATAATTGTTTTTAAAAATTGGGAAGAGTTCCCAGTGAGAACACACAGCTCATCACAAGATGACAAAGTAAAATCACTTTTGTTAAAATCTTCAGACACCTCAGTAAACCCCAGCAGCAGTTGCACCCACAATGGGAGCACCGCTGTGAACTTCCCACTAGCAGTTTAGACCCCCTTGGCCCTGATCCAGGATCCACCATAGAAAGCCAAAGGCTCTTTCAATGGATTTTAAACTGGTCCCTCCACTCCTCTAAGTGACAAAGGTGGTAATGAAGTATTGGGAGATGCTAACAGAAAAATAAAATAGAGGATCTAAGTAGGTGGTGGATAACCAGTGATCCTGTGTTCTTACAGAGAAAAAGAGTGACCAGCTTCTCATTTGTCTATGGCTGCAAATGCAAACAAAAAGTGACAAAGGCCTAATGGTGTGGCATGGCTCCCATCTGTGGGCCAAATTCTTCCCACTCCTGACATGGGGCAGCTCTCATTCACCCTATTTATTAGAAAGAGTCTCTCACCCAGGCAAACCTGACCTGCACCTGGACACCACCAAGGAGATGGCATCAACAAAAAACATGCCATGGCTGTGGCAGCAGTGCAGCCTGATGAACACCTGTAGTGCTGTGCTCCTGTCCACGTCCGGCCCTGCTTATTTCACCTGTGTAGACATAGACACTCTGTTCTGCTTTAACTGGATCCAGGACACACTAATTGGTTCAAGAGAATGGTAAATGCTTGGACTCTGCTTCAGCAAGGAGGTGGGTGTGCTGGGGTAAACGCAGGTGATAACCCACACTACTGACTTGAGATAATTTTAGGTCAGGGGAGACAAAATGGACAGAAACAGGTCCACTATTTTTACACAGATTAATACAGGTCAAAAGGACTCCTTAGCAAGTGACAAAGACTTTGGGTTTCATCATCACCTCTAAGAGAACAATTGCCTCTTCCTCCTCTTATTCCCAAGTCAGAAAGCATCCAGACACTGCTATCTCAGCAGTTTGAGGAAACAATTGTATGAACAAGAACAAATATCCCGCAACACATCCCAGGCATTTCAAATTTGAGGTTGATTGGAAAAAAAAAGAATAGGGCATCTCACAAATTTATAGACTCTTTGCTTCCCAATAGCAACTCACAGCCCAGCCACTGCTACAATCTACCAGAAACACCTTCTGTAGAAAACAAGCATAAATGTTTATTAAGCAGAGATCATTAGGTTAAAGGTTTGACTGTTACATGGATTTTCATTTCTAAATGTCCATGAAGGATTTTTGCAGTGTATTCTGTCTCAAAGGCTGAAACCTAAGAAAATCTTTAAAGAAAACATCATGGAAAACATCTTTTCCTTAACTTCCAAAGACATCAGATCGCTTTCCAGACACAACTGCAGACATTTCCTTGCCCCTACATGTTTCCCTTATCAGCTTATCCTCCTGAAGCAAACTTAGGGAAACTTCAGTTTCACATCCAGGGACACTGAAGTGTTTGGTGAAGAGCATCAAATTTTGAAACATGCTCTGCTATCGGAGTCAAAGAACCTGGGCAATCAGAAACAGTGAATATGTTTTGCCCCCCCCCAAGCATGCTGAATGAGATGCAAGTGCAGCAGGAATATATAAGCTTTCCCTGAGGAACAGAAAAAAAAAAGTGTGAAGGCTCGTTGTGGCCGTGATTAAAGAAATTTATTCTTTCACTGTCTATTTATTTGAACCTTTGGCTCAGGCTAGTAGTTTAACTTTCATAAATAAAAAAATTAAAATATAAAATATAAAAAAATTCAATCCTGATCACAAGGTCCATAAAAATGACCTTGTATCCTTCTTCCTTGTGAAAAGTTGGAGCAATGCTATCTGTCTAGGACAGATGGTTTTCACCTGGGCGAAAATGACAGAATATGCATCTTGGTTGACATTCCATTAGCTACAATTTAGAAATTCTTCCTTAGCCTTACGCATTGTTTAACACAAGCAAAGTTTACCTTGCTAATTGGTTCACTAAGTAACACATCATTGTTATTAAAAGGAGAAATGAAAACTTGCTGACCTAACGTCCATGGCTACGATTATTGTCAATTGTTTTACATTTCAAAAGCCAAACAAACGTTGTATATAAAAACTAAATACTACATTCGGCATAACTTCAAATTAACTGTCTCACCATGCTTATAGCATGCAAATTAAATGTCCTGAATAAGCATTAATCATCATAATAGGCTAATTATTGTCAGGCAGCTATTGAATAACTTAGTGACTACACCTTACAGAGAATTTGGGGAAAACTTTAACAAGGCAATTCTGGCTACCTAGAAGCAAGACACAAAAATTAGAAATTTTACAAGTAAACAACTTTGAAGAAAAATATATACCTTGTTTTGGCCAATTTAAGTGTTATTAAGTGTATTCACAGGCAAAACCCATAATTTTCTTAGTTTGATAAAAACCGTTCTAATGGAAATGCAGATCTTCAGGAAAAAACTCTGACGTGGTTTATATCGTCCATTGCATATTTCTGATCACTTATGTGAGACCAAGGACTACTCTGGTTGAGGCAAAGCTCTGGGTCAAACCAAAACAATGAAACATGCTCCTGTGGGAGCAGTTGTCTTAGAAAAGTCAGCATTATATTAAATTCTACTTATGCTGGTAGTTGGAAAGCACCTTCAGACCTCCAGGACTTACTTCCAAATGGGAAACCAATGCTTGGTTCCTGCATTTGTGTAGAAATTCTTTCCACGTGTGTACATACTCCAAAGAGTATGATTTCTACAATGTCCCAGAGAAAATCCACCTCAAGAGCAGAGATCAGAACCTCCTCTCCCTACCACCACTGCACCTTCCAGGAATGTTAAAAACCACCCAAAAGCTGCATGGAAAAGCTACATTAAACCAGTTAACAGCTCCAGGACACACAAGTCTTCTTTTACTGCCTTCAGCACAGACCACACTTCTGCACTTAATTTTTTTTACCAAGAACTATCTTGTGTAAAATTCCTGCTTCATAACATTCTGCCTATAGCACTGAGCTAAAAAGGCATAAGAGAGACAGTGATAGGATTCTTCCACTGATAATACGAAGGATCAGTAAAAGAACAATTATTAAAGTATTAACTGGAAAAAAGTCAGTTAGAGGACATTAAAAAATCACTTTCAAGCCCACTTCTGCCACATTCAGGGATCTCACTGGCCTTTCTGACCACCGCATTACCCTAAGGAGCTCCAGTTAAGGACTCTTACCACTGTGACCTCAAAATCTTCCAAGACAAATACTGTTCCATAGGATGCAATTGCCATTTCTATTGACACTTGACTCCTTTGTACACCTTTATACATGAGTGTGTCAAAATTCCTTTTATTTCAGGAGAGTGAAGTCTATCAAGTTCATCAAGTGACAAAAACCTGAGGATGCCACGCTGCATAACTTGTCAGCAATCTTTGTCCAAAAATTTTATTGCCCAATCTGTTGTGGCTTGATGTCCAGTGACTGAAGATGACACCAAACACTTCAAGAACCAGTCCCATCAGAATGCCATTGGAAACATCCCATACAGTGGGGCTCTTCACTGGAAACTGATCTGTGGCACCTGCCACTGAGGCGATTTTCAGTCTGTTTGTTCAATACTGCAGTGATGGTCTGAGTGCTAGTGCTCCTCAACTCCAACCAGGCACCAGTAATTGTTTTGAAGCCTAAATACTCTATGACTACACAATGCCTTCATTAGGCTCGCATTCACTTGAGAAAACTGAAAGATTCTTTGAAAAGCTCCCTTTATGATCAAAACTGTGTTGACAGCTATTAACTATGCTTCCATCCTATAATTCAGCCCGTAGAATTCACTAGCAGCTTTTCTATTAGCACCTGAAATCAATAATAACCTAACCTCTCCAAATCAAAACCATTCTGCTTTGCCATTCTGAACACTAGGCACAACTTTATCGCTTGTGTTTCAAGCTATGCACAAAATCACATGCTTTAACACAAACAGATAGGTTGACCAGAAATCGTCTCCGCAAAGTCCCTTATGACTCTTACAATGAGGTCACCTAAGCCTGCTTTAAACTAAAAAAAAAAATAATCAAGCAAAAATCTTTGGTTTTAGAAGACCTTCTCAAAGCTGGCTTTTAATGGGTTTTAAAGCAGTTAATTGCACTGATTCAGTTTTTGGACACAATACCAAGTTTCTATCAAAATGCAGCTTAAGTATTCTTTTAATTGTCTCTTTTTTTGTTTTCTTTTGTGTTTTTTTTCTGCAATATTAAGAGGTTTCCATCTACTTAATCTATACAATTCTTTGGATTTTTTAGGTAGTTTGGCAATTTTTCTTTTATTTCTCTACAAAACCCCTTGTCCTTGATCCTGTCAGCAGGATCCCTCATGCCTTCACTTCTCTTTTCAATCTTTATACTTTATTGCTTCTACTTTGTAAGAACTTTATAGAGATATCAATTGATATATAAGTGTGTATGCAGCATAATAGTAATTTATTACAAATGCAGCTTTTCTTTCTCTCTGATACAGAACAGAATTTTTGGCTTTTTCAGTCCCTGGTACTCTTAAAATAACTCTCAATTTTCCTTCTCATTTTGCTACCTGCATTTTTCAGCTCCACTGCATCTCTGTGCAGCTTCACTATTCTCCCAGATTAAGAAATTCTAGTTTAGAGGAAGCAAGATGCAAGTCTAAGACTTGTCCATTTTGTCCCTTTATGGGAGAGCAACATTTGAACTTGTAGCTCTGCTGTGAACCAGCAAAGATGTCAACCACTTGACAAGCACATACTTTGGCATTAACTATGATATTTAGGACACCTCTGGGGCTTCCCTTTTCTTCTGTGACCTTGGTTACATTCCCAGCTTCAGTCAGGATGAGGTGTAACATTCAATAGCAACATTCAAACCCCAAGCCCCATTGAACTGTGGCTGCTGAATTACCTAATTGCTTAGACTGGTATTCTTCCATCAAAAATTAACTCTTTCTCACCTTGCAATTTGCTAGTAATAGCAAGAGATTGCCTTGTGCTATAGAACTAAAGAGGAAAAGGATGTGACAGAAAAGGAAAATTTGTGTTTAGGAAGAATAAGAAAGGAAAGAAATGTGTTCACCTAAGGGCCTTAAAGCATAAACTCCCAGATGAGAACTCAATTTCTGCTTGTTAATATAACTGCATTTGAGTGTAAATTATTCTCTTTTGAACAAGTTCATGTCAAAAGACACATAGACACAACACAGCTGAGGCCTAACCTTTCTCCTTCACTCATATATGCACACACAATTTTTGATAACAAAGTATTTTTAGTTCATTTTAGATCAAAAGTCAGCTGTGCTGAATGTCTGCACTAAAACACATATTGCAAAAGCCCTGTAGGAAATGAGTAGGTTTACGGTGTCATTGCTGCTGAAATGAATGGGAAATTGAATGTAGGCTGAGATTTCATAGACTTTCTGAGGCAAAAAGAAATAGGACCGAGAGGACTGTGGAATATTTTTTCCATAGAAAAGTTGTCCCTTTGTCCTGGATGTACTCATAAAATCCACTAGAAACAGCAGAAATCAGTACTTGAAAAGATCAAGTACCTTAAAGTCAGGGCTCTCCTCCTGCAAATTATTTGAAATACAGAGATCCTGTAAGATTGGTAACAACAGCTGAACAGGTTCCAAATCCATCCTGCTCACGTATTTCTGCATGATCATATTTATCTTCTCGCAAGAAAAAAACAGCTAAGTAGATTCAAGTCATTATTTAAAGGAAGCTATCTGGTCTGGTAAATTTTTCCACAAACTATTGTAAAATATATTCTAACTGCACAGAACTGATGTGCGAAGTGTTACAGGCTATTTTGCAACAGCTGTTAAAAAAAATTACAATATGGGTATAATCTTCTTGCTGTTACTTGACATCAGTAGGAGGAATTATATGGTTCAAAGCGTAAGATAAACAGTATCAACAGAGCATCAGAATAATTTTTCATTGATGTGATAATCAGAAATCTCAATATTGTTTTCCCCACTTAAGCTGGTCAGCAAGTACCATGCAAGACCTGACTGGTTTCTCAAATATCAGTGCAACCACGGGACTGTAGGCAGCACCTAAAATAGAACTATAATAACTAGGCACTTAGTAAGAACTTTCCTTTTTAAAAAATCCCACACAATCTATTATGCAATGCACACAAGAAGAATTGCTACATAGTTGGGCAAAGTAGCTTGGTAAGATGGACATATCCACTGATCGACAATTTGTTGAGTATTATACGTGTTCAAGTAGTGAAATAGACTCCAGCTGTGCTTAGTACCTCCTGGGTGATATAAAATAGTAAGTATTCATTATGACCTTTAGTCAGCTGCTTACTGGTAATACTAAAGGGCCTGCAATAAAATTTAGCTGACATACTGCTTAAGAATATTCTTAGCCTATTTTGTGCCATTAAGTTGGCATATGTAACTACATTTAAACTCTAGATTAAATAACAAATTTTCAATTATGAATAAATCTTACCATTAAAGGATTTTTTTAAGGTTTTGATGTAACAAAAATTCCTGTTCACAAAGAACTTTTTCTAGCTAAACACTAGCATTGAAATGCTAGTAGCAAAGCTAAGATTTTCTGGCACCACAGCTTAACATGAGTATTACCATTTTTGTAAAAGGCAGCCCATGAAAGATCATGGTTTACAGATACAGTCTGATATCACAAACAAAGTGAACACACTAACCATCACAGCAGAGGAAAGGTGGTCAGGTTTTCGTGTTCAATTTGCCAGAAGAACCCAGCCTTTTTTTAACACAGATTTCTGCACTATTGTTGCCCATAAGTGAAGTGCAATTCAGCAGCACCTCTGTTATCCACAGACCCTGCAGTTTTGTCGATCTGTTGGTCTCTGCCATCTCTGCCAGATGAGTGACCAGGGGTCTTCTCAAAACACCTTGTGTGTATTGCACAGGCTGCTAGAAGAACACACTAAAACTTTGCTTAAACTGCAAGGAAGTATTATAGGCCTGGCCTTCTTCACTTGCTACCTTTTCTTGTCACTATGACCTTTAAAAGTTTTAGATTTTCTCATTACTTGCTCCCATCTCTTGCTCTTTCAAATATGTTCTCTGTATGCCTTGGTAAATTATGTTACATATTCTTGGGTTTGGATCACCTCCAACTTTGTCTCCCTGCTTAACNAAAAAAAAAAAATCACAGAAACAATCTTCTAAAGATGTTTAGTTCTCCATCCCAGCTCCTGGGTACTGTATGAAAGAGCTTTCCTTCTGTTATGTCGAAGTTCAGAGTCTTCCTGTTCTGACAAGGATATTTCTGTAAAATGACAGAAGTGGACTGATCTGGTACGGATGCACTACCCACCTAAAGACCGGAGTTAAAGAGGTTTTTTTTAAAGCTTGAGGATAGATTTCTGCAGAGAAGCTGAATAAATTATTGAAATTGTAGTCTCTACATAACTATAGATATGAAAGCAATAATAATTTACTCTAGAAGGCTGTGTGGAAAAACACATTTTCTTTCAACTTCCTATTTTATCCTAGGATTTTATGTGTATTAATATGGTACAAAACCCTATTCATTCTTTCCAGACTTTCACACAGGCCTTTCTTTCAATGTTTTATCTGCATAATATTATTTTAGGGACACAAACCTCTTTCAGTCTAACACTATATGTCTTTTATCCTTCTAGCAGCATCCTCCATTCTCCCTTTTGAGATCTCACAGCACATATCAGCCCTATATTAAATCTAAACAAACACAAAACCTCAGAAAAGATTGTTCTGCTTAATTTTTTAACTATACGGTATGAATACATCATTTTCTCCTGCAAAATACCATTTAAGAAGTGTTTGGAAAGACCTGAAGAATCTAATTTTTATACTAACAATTTTACACTCCTGCCACCGCCCTCCTGAGCATGCAGCAGTACCCCCATCTTGTGCAGCTCTGGTTTCCCTTCTACATCCCCATGTACCGATGAAGTATATTTTTAAAGGGCTTGTACTCACAGAGGTCCTGATAAAGCCAACAGGTTTTATCCTTTAAATTTCTAATCCTACTGTTTGTACATGTACTACACAAATGTAATTGGGGGCATGAATCCATTTTATTTGCACATATTCATATGCTAAAGCAGACCTTATCGGCGGGGATTTAAAAAAGCGTGGAGGGACGGGTCACACAAAATGTTTATTTTGGGTTTACAAGAGAATACTGAAAGACCATCTTTTTGCTACAGCAGTGTCTACGAAGCCAGAACAAGCAAATATTCACATTGAAAGGAAAAAAAATGAAATATTTAATAGTAAGGATTTTTGAAAGTGCAAAAAACAGCCCTAAATTTGCTCCCATGCAAGTCTCCTTGCTGATTTCAACAGCGCCAAAGCTAGACTAATACCAAGTCCTTTTTAAATTTCTGTCCTCTATATCCCAGCTTTAACCACAAAATCCCCAACAGAAACTGTGGGTTAATGAGGCATTATCCAAACTCCTGGAATATGCAGTTGGATAGCATTTACCCTTGAAGACCAAGGGAGATGGCAGGAGCAGGCATCTTGCAAAAGCAATATTGTGGGGGTGTGCCAAGAAACAAATTAAATGCCACTGCAATACCCATCTCCTCCTTACTTCCCTACATGAGAATTTTCTTTCCCTGGGTCCAAAGAGACTGCAGCAGTCCCGTAACAGTCACCTATTAGTAGCCATGTGCTTAATAAGAGAGGCAGGCTCTTGCTACAAATATATTTCTCTATTGTGAGTACAAGGCATGCAACACATATTACTACATGCAGCAACAGTTGAGAAATAATAACCACACCCCATTCACTCCTATAACTATTTTGTGCCACATGACAGAGACAGTGCTAACCAACAGCACTGTTCCCATAGCTGTCATAGGGAGTGCCTACTGGAGTTCCAAAATCCCAAGCTACCATCTGACGGTTGCACCTACTTTGCAATTCTCAGAAACAGCTGCAGTCAGTGTAACACACAAATACTCAAGACGGTTGTAGAAGCAGCAAGCTTATCCCAGCAGCAAGAAACTCAGTTAACTTTGGCGGGAAATGACTACAGTATGCATGCACCCATGCAACCGAGAGTCTGTGGTGAGTGCACGTTTCTATTAATGACACACAGATCCATCTTATATAAGATGCCCCCAATCGGACCTGTGGTAGGAAGCAATACTTGCAAACTTCACTGATGATAGAAAAGCTTCATCTCCCAGTAGCATTCCACAGGCTGCCTCTCACAGGCACCACAATATATTACAAATGCTGCTGCTCAATAATCTGATGAAGATTATAGTTGATTTTTATTTCTTCACCAAATAACATATTTCAGAATGCAGGTGGTTTTACAGGTGCCTGGTTAGGCAGCAAACTGTGGAAATGCTAGTGTGCAAACCTTGCTTAACCTTGCCTCCTCCATGCAATCTGCTCAGCACAAGAAAGATAGGTTCTCACCTTCTTATGAGGTATGCAAAGCTGAGAAGCAAACCATAAGCATCCATGTCTATGGTAAGCACCTGCAATAATACAGATGCATTCCAGTGAGAACAAGGCTACATGCAGGGTCTCTGTTGAACACAACAGTGCCTACTGTCTCTGCTAAGAGTAAATTACTCAGATCACACACTTCCCACCACAGTCTCTTTTGAGAAACACCCACGTACAGTATTGCTTTGAATTGTTTTCTCCTTTTCCAGATCAGCAGCTAGAAACTCACCCATTTTCCATGCTTTCAAAGTTTTCTTTTTCTGCTAAGAGAAGGCATTACCCCCTATTCTTTAAACTAATTAACTGTCCCTTTTAGCTATAATTTCTCTTAGTATAAAACATTTGTAAAAGGTCTGTTTTTCCCCATGCCCTCTTTTCTCTCTTCTAGCTCTTCATTATGACCATGCCTAATTGTGATGAGCTGTCCACCATTTACTCTACAGGATTGTATAGAGCTTTTTAATGTGTCTGCCACTGATGTATTTACAATTGGAAGCAGTTAACTCTTTAGTCCTGCTTCCTTGTTCAAAACAATGAACTGCATGAGGAACTAGTGCTTAGCCCCAATTAAAGATTTTTAAAAGTCTCCATTTTAAGCCTGAGTACTCCAAATTGAGCATTTGTCAAAGGCCTAGTCACAGTTCCAAATGGAGAGAGGGAAATCCTACTGAGGAGAAGAATAGGACTATCCCATCGGTTAGGGTGAAAGTTCTCTTCAATCAGCATCTGAAACACCCAGTCAGTATGGAATCTATTAGGTCTGCTTTGTCTACACAAACCCGCCGATCTCTATTAGTGCTGTTACCAAACAATGAATTTGGTGATGTTCATAACTTCAAACTTTTTCCTGAACAGAATCTATCTTAACAGATATAATGGAGGATATAATTTTATGCCCCTACCCTCTCACACCATCACCCAGATATGAATATGAAAGTAAGTCTTTCTGCATTAGAAATTCCAGCATTTTTGCATCATGAAAGTTTCTCAGAGCTGCTCTTGACATAAACCCAGCAAAATACATTAAAATATCAGGAGAAATCTCTCTTCTATTTCCCTTTCCAGTTAAGAGACCACTGTCAGAAGCCATTTGCAGTTTCTGCAGCTCCAAGATTATTTTTCCCCAGCATGTAGCCATTCTAAACTCTAGCTCCTTCACATTCCCATTTCAGGGTAAATTCCCTCAAAATTACATGAAGGTGATTCTAAAGGCTCTTGTATTGAACTATTTGAATATTTCTATTATTTTCATTCAAACTACATGCATCTTTAAGGTTGACATCTATGGACAGATATGAATTAATGGTGATGCCTTTTGATCAGCTTTATACTGGACAGTGATTGTAACATGATGAACGATTCTTTTTCCTATAGAAAACAGAAAGTAACAGTTGATAAATGCGCATGGACAGCTACCTTTGAGCAAAAAAAATTCATATTTTGGTATCTTGATATTTACAATCTGTCTAAAATGGATCCACTTAAAACTTCAGTGCAACGCTGTTAAACAACTCCTTTGTATGTCTTTCTGCTGTATATATTGAAAGAACTCAATTTAAGAATACACTGAGAAATTGGGCAACTAATAGCTATACTAAAGGCAGAAAGAGGAAAAAGATGCTGTTTACATATATAAAGAAAGAAATTATGAAATCTGATGTATAGAAGAACTGCAAAAACCAAATTAAATTAAACATAAGTGTGGGGTCTTTATCCCGTATCACTTTTTGACACTGAGATTAAAGTATAATTTATGGCAGTACTTATTTTTAAAGTAGACTGCGTATACTTTTATGCAAAAGAAATACCTCACTTTCAGCTAGGCTCCTGGATTATGGGCTTTAAGATCTGTAGAACTCCTTATTCATGGGCATTTAAGAGTTATACGCCATAAAAGCATGGTTTAGGTGTTTGTTTTCTAATCAATGCAATGTGATCAGACTGGAAAGAATGTGATCAGTTGGGTGCTGTGTGAACAGCAGACTTGCACAAAGGTAAGAGCAACAGCCAGAAAAACAGAACAGCACACAAACTGAGTGTCAAACTACACTTATTCCCACTCCCCCAAAAGATCCAGAAGAGAAAGCTTAAGTGCTTTTCAAAACTACAAAAAGAATTGTTTTACAAGAAGATACTATATGGGGCTCAGCTCTCCTCTCCCCTTCTTCAGCTCACAATTTCTGCCTCATCTATTTGTTTATTCTGTTGTAACTGAATAATGGGAACTAAGGTGACAGAAATATTCCTGCATGTCAGGTTAGCCTGCTTTCCTGGGAATCAAAACAAACCAAAAACAGTGACTAAAAAAAAAGCTCTTCTCTCAGCTCTCGCACTACATTCTGTGACTCTAGCTGCTCTCACCAATGGCTGAGGGACCTCAGTGGACAGAGTGACTTCCTAATAGGACAACTCAGCTATGGTTACTGCACTCAGACCTCTGTTTATTCACATGGGGAAAGTCCACACAAAATCAAAGGCTTTTTTCTACAGCTACAGGCTGGAGCAGCTTCTCTTAAGCAATGCCTTCCCTCTGCAGTGGGTAAAGTGTGCAGTAGATGTGGCATAATACAAACAGATTTGTTCAAGTTTCAAGACTAATCTTGAAATTAATCTTCAAGACTAATCTCAGACCAATTCCCTGAGCAGATACACAGTTTGCTCTTCTTTTGTTGTTGTCCTGCTGTAACTCTGAACACCAGTCCACCCCTTGCTGGCTGAGCATAATTAGCCCTCAATTATCACACACTACTTTTTCACCTGTCCCTTTGCACTTGCCTGGAACTTCTCACACATTCAATTGCTATGTTCAAGCCTATCTCCCCAGCAACAGTATGAGTCCCTTAGCTATAAAATCAACACTTTGTTCTCAAATACTAAACTTTTAATTAGCATTTAACATATAAGTAATCACTGCAGGTGATTTGCACCAAATCCATTGAAAAACAAGTCCTTGCTTAGAACCTAGATCTTTTTAAAGGTATATAAACACATGGTGAAAGCTAGCAGCACCCTCCTTACCAGAAACTGAGCCTCAGAGAAGATACCATCCTTCCTTAAAAAAAGGAAGGGAATTCCACACATATCTTCACAGATTTCTAATATACAGCACATGTACCATACAGGGGTTCCCCCAACCCTAATCACATAGCTATCCAAGGCCAGCAAAGCTCTTGCAGCAGACACAGATGCCTCCCTTCCTGGTCACCCTGGTTTCTGCCCAAAGGAAATAAGCTTTTCAAGAGTAGCACATCAACTGTTTCCATCTTCCAAGGGAAAGAGAGCTGTATATTTTCTATACTATTCTCCTGATGGGTAGGAGAGCACAGTTTCCTCATTTGAATCCTTCAAATTATCTGCTTTTTCCTTTTTCTGAGCACTTTCTGTCTCTTCCTTATTCCACCTAGGAGAAAGGGGTCCTGGAAATTGTAGCCTGAGTCCTGGAAAAAAAAACTATACAACACAGACATGCTATTTATACACTTAAAAAGCAAGCAAAAATCAAACCCATAATTTTCAGCAACCTAAAAAGATTATTTTTTTTCTTGCCTACAAGAAAGCAATGCAGCTCCAGAGTTTGGAGACTGTCTGCTACACCAAACGAAGAGGGGGATTTTGTTTTGAAAATAGCCATTGTTCTTCATTTGTGTAAAAGTATCCACCTCCTGAGCTGCGTGGGTATTTTAAGTAATAGGGGACAGTGCAATACTCCCTGGCAAAGTGGTACTCACAGAAGAGGAACACAATGCACATTGATAAGAAATCTGCTGCATCAAATACACCTCACAATAAAATTTATTATTAATACCTTTATACCCCCCTCAATTTCCACTCTGCTCCGATCAAGGTTGTGACAGCCCAAGAAAATTGAACTTTTCTCCACAATCCTCACTAATATGGCCTGTTACTTGGTCTTATTGTTATTAGAATAATTTGCTCCCAAGTTCTGAAATGAACTCTGTGCCCAAGTAATTAAAGCTCTTAAAGTTTCTAGTCCTTTGTTTAAAGAATTCGTCCTTGTGCTCTCTATGCCCCATCAGCTACCTAATTAGCAGAGCCTTTGCGTGATTAAAAATTCTCACAGAGATTCTGCTGGATATTTGCCTCTCTTAATGAGTGTTTGTGGACAGCTGGGAGCAGGAGCTGGTTCCCTCCTCCCAGGACCTCCAATGAATTCTGCAGACCTCTGTCAGGGCCCAGGAGTGAAAGCTGTCATTTTAGTAATGTGGATGAAAATTGGTTAAAAGCACTGTGGTCCTTGAGGAATGAAAGGCCTTGAAATATAAATGAAGATGAATATTCATATTTGGTTCAATAAGTGCCAACTATTAATATACATGTCTGTCAGTAAAAAAAAGTCAGAACTTATTCAATTGTGCCTGGCATAATTTGGCTCCTAATTCACAATTATCCTCTCATTCTTTGCATTACTTTTCAGTTAATTTTTTCAGCTAAAAACTTGCTAGAAAAATGAAAGCATTGCTATCGCTACAAAAATAAGAAGTCTTCTCCATCCCTCAGGTAAGTTACTATTAACAATCACCTGTGGCTTTCACACACAGGATTCTAGCTGTCTTGCTCTGATTTTCCACGTCTTGTTCTCCCTCTCAATGTCAGCTTTTAATATAGCCCATTGTGCACCTCTGGAAGTATACCAACATTTTACGGACACTCTCATTCAATTTCCTACCACTCCCCACCATAACTCTCTACTTAAATTATTTCCAATGCAACTCTAACTTCATCTCTACTGAGATCTTTCTGTTTTTAAGGGCCGCGGCATTAGGTTGAAAGTTTATGTAGGGTGGTTTGGGATTTTTGTTTTGCTGTTTAAGTGCGGTACATATTTGATTTTGGGAAGGATGTCTGAAGATGCTGAAGAGACACTACCCTGCTCTATTATTAGCAATGGACTGCTAATGCATGAAGTGGAAGTCTGGAACTATGGAAGAAGCCTAAAAGTATTTGAACTACACATCCCTGCCTCACATGAGAGCGATCTCTTCTTCAGTGACATTTGAGAAATTAGAGCCAAGTGATTTTCCTAATCAATATATTCCCATTTATAACTTTGCCCCAAACCCCACATCCACTGGGACCAAAATGCATACTAGACAGTTCTTAGGGGAATAAAAAGCACTGGAGAAAACATTGCAGAGTGGGATTAATAGTTGGTTTGCAAAGTTGATCAGAGAAACTGAAACTGCGTGTATGAGGAGCTTGATAGATCATTTGCAAATAAACTGAAATGCCTTTTGGATTTCTGGGCTAGAATCTGGGAGGGGAAGGTGGGGGGAGAAGCAAAAGAAACAAATACTTCCCCCTCTAATGGCAGTATTACAAGTCACCACACCCACAGAGAAACCTAGAGACACCACTACCATGAAACCTCCTGTATCACCATAAGGTTACACAGAGGCCACACGGTGATTTAATTCAGCTTTACTCAGGAAACCTAACAGGACCAGATCCTGCAGAGACATGCTTTGCTAAATGACAGAGGGGCCTTTATTGTTTCAAACTGCACTTGGTCAGGTTCCTGCTGACTTATAATGTAGGCTTGTCTGACTAAGGCATAGGTGAGGATCAGAGGGCTGTAGACTAATAGAACAGTAGCTGGAGAGAAGGATGTGAAACACCAGAGTCATCATGGAAACCAGTACATAAAAGAAAAGTGGTCCTGGGTATTTTGATTCAAGTGACCAGGTTCTTCTCTCATACTAGTCCTGGTCCATTAGCTTCAAGGTGGTACATCTGTGAAGTCCGTAAGTTAAACTGCTTTCTGTTTAACAGCTTTCAGGTTAAACAACTTATCTTTCGAAGTATTTCTGTCGACATTTCATCTGGTATGACTTTTGTTTGTGTCAGTAGGATATTTTTCACTCACACTACTAGATGTAGATTTGTTTCAGTAGAGAATGGTGGTCAGCTGCTTTTGCTGGCAGCTTGAAAAATGGAAGAAATAAGTTAGGACAGGTGTGGGTGCACATTAGTGAGGCAATTAAGTTTGCAAATATTAATTTATCACTTGTAATAAGGCCACGGTTTATAGATCTATATCCATGATACACCTATTATCTCAGAGGTTCCAGTTCAAAGGATCCAAAACTAATAGGGTGGTGCAGTGGGGGATGTGTGTGTGTAGAATCCTGTTTCTTGGATTGGCATTGAAAAGCCAGGGCTCTACCTCACCCGTTATTCCAAAGAGAAACCACAGGACATACACAAGTCCAAAATTAACAAGAACAGACTGAAATATTATAGACATTTCTGTTTTATGATTAAAAATCACTGCTATTCCACAAATCTGTATTTATGCATGCTTGCTTGTTCATACCTGGACAGCAGTCATCAATGACAATTCTACATGCAGTAACATGCAGTTTTACAGACCTCTTGAGTATACTGGGCTTCTGAGGATTAATATCATGGGGGATTTGCATCACTGCTATTATTGGTCTTCCCACCCCCACCTCGAATAGAATGAGCATTTTAGAAGAAAGTGAGTCCGTTTAGAAAATAGCAGAATAAAAACATTTGCAAGGCTTTCCCCCACCTCATTTTCTGTGATTTCATGTAGCACATTACCAGAAGGTACCTTGAACACAGTAATTGCCATACCAGAGCAGACCAAAGGTCAACTAATTATATCTCATTTGTGGAAATTAGCAGCATACAGGTGTTTTGGAAGACTATCCAATACAGTCATATATGCAGCTACCAAATAGTCCTCCCCTTTATTTTCACAACTTCTTGTGCACCCATTCCCACAAAAGGGGAGCAGCCCATATTATTTAAAAAAAAAAAAAAAACCCAAACCATCCATGATAATACAGAGGTCAACAGAGTAGGGAAAGAAGAAATTAATCCACTAAGTAAAAAGTAAGAAAGTAATATTTTAATGTTTGGCAAAGGCTCAGCTAGAAAGGCAGATCTGGCACCACGCATCAGGATACTAAACCTTGGCTTTAAAACACTGCAAAGCAAACTCACAAGTCAGGAACCACCCACAGACAACAGGCTCCCCCTGTTCTTCCTGAGCAGACACTAGCTGCAAAAGCACCCAAGCTGCCTATCATGCCATGAACAAACACTTCTGAGCTTAGAGGGATGATATATGCTTCAGAGGAAGGTTGAAGAGGGCTGCAAGAGCCAGCAAAGTGCAAAGGCTTATGGGAGCATTTGATGCCACCACAGTCATACATGCATTTGTATGTGGAGGGCACTACAATACTTTAGGAAAGAAAGATATTCATGTTCAAATTACTTCTTAACCAATTATCATTTGGTCTGCATATTTAGAAGTCGATCTGTTCATTTACCTCATTTTTAGAATAACCTCTTTTTTTTTTTTGTTACAGAAGTACATTGAAAAAGACAAGAAAAAGAAAAGAAATAAAAGTGTTTGATATTCTTCCTTAAAGATTTTTTTCAAAACTGTTCTGAACACAGCAGTAGTTGGTTCAGAAATTGTGTTATCAGCCACACATGCTACAATAGATGAAAGTCCTGTCTCAAATCAGTATGGATATCTTGGGGGAATCATTATAGGAAATCTGCACAGAAGTCGTCTCTTAAGGAGGGATTTGAATTGAGACAGGGGATCGTTTGACATACAAAGCTTTGGGGGAACATGGGAGACTGTGAGGATGAGAGCAAGGGAAGGATAAACAGTAGGTAGGCTTCTTTCACATAATAAAACCATCACACGTAGGAAAGAGTCTATCTGTGACTAGATACTGTCACAAAAATGCACTGAAATTGGCCATAACTGCAAAGTCAATAAAATGCTCTTAATCTTTCAATAAACAATTTATTTTTAAAAGTTTTTTTGGAGCTATTGAAGCTCCTGGGGTGGGGAAGTAAATGCATTTTAAATGTGCTGTACAGTATATGCAGTATCACAGATTTAAGTTTCATTTTATCAGATGTATGGTTTAGTCATTTGAACTCTGGATTAGAAACCAAAATTCCTCCTCTCTAACACTGACTCCTTTCCTGGCTTCCAACAAATCATTTAAGGTCAGACTTGAATAGCTCTCCTCATGAAGGAGGGCAGGTAGGACGCAGTACAAGAGAGGAAAGCAAAATTTGCCCTTCAAGTCAGTTGGCTTCTCTGAAAGTTAAATAAAATACTCATCTATTTTCTTGCAAGGTTGTTGCCAAAATGAATTATTGTAGTTAAATTTTGCAAAGAATGAAAAATATTAAATAAATCCAGACAAAGTATTTCGGTGGTAAAAACGTACTTTGCAAGTTTTAGGATAAAAACCAAACATTTAGGAGTCAGCATAATAGTAATAGTTTTATAAACATATTGTTTCTCTTCTCTGATTTCTTATTGTTTTCTCCATTTTATCCATGCTGACAGAGGAATAAAGAGGGTAAGAATAATGGCAAATCTATAAATATTTTTAGGTGAAAAATCTCCCTAATCAGTTATGGCACTTAAACGCAAGTTTTCATTAGACATTTGCTTTCAAACCTATTGTGCAATATACTGGCCTCAGAGTAGTTGCTCGGACAGGAAATCATTCAGAGAAGACACCACGACACATCTCATTTGCTAGCCTGATCCCATCTCTGTCACTTTAATGTCTCAGTAACTGCTGGGAGGGTTTGGGGAGGTCATTCTAGCAATTGCCCATTTCATCAATTATTACTTACCCATTTAAAAGTTGCTATGACACCTGCATATATTTTCATTACACAACTGGCTTAAAAGAAACCTCACTGCCCAACTTTGAGGTAGCATACAGAAATCTACGGTCCAGACTCAACATAAGCATCTTGCTTTGGAGGTGACTTCCACCTAATTTAATAGAGACTGTACGCTTCATTAAGAGAGTTTACTTCCTCCTCACTGCATTCTGTACTAACCCCTTCTGACAGGCTTCACAGAGGACTTTGTGAGGTATAGCCAGCCAATGCCAGTTCAAAATACATTTACCTAAGCATGATACTTTAAGAAGAAAGGTGAAGATATGTCCTCAGGAAGCGGTTAACTATGGTAATTCATGAGAGGAGTGACCTAATCTAGATTTATATTCATTTGCAATAGCCACTCATACAGGTACAACATATTATGCAACTATTAGATTGAAAGCTCTGAAATTGTCTAAGTCCTGAGAAGGTGTCAAAAGCAAGCCAAGCTGTTAGGAAGTCTATTCCCCAGGTGACAAAAGGCTCACCACTGAATGGAAAAAATTAAGAAAAACAGACTTGCAGTTTATGAGTTCAAAATGGCAGATGCAGCATAGCCATCAGAACCAAACAACTACTGCTCTGGAAGTCACTTAAGAGCAGCCAAAGGGCATTTACTACTTGTAGGCATTCATAACAGGTACCCTCACGCCAATGGCATCAATGATACACATTAGAGATCTTATCTTTCACTGCACATTGAAACAGACTTTTTGGTAGCCCCAAAGAGAGACAAAGGTAAACCTGTAATCTGTATCCTGAAATTAGGAATTCATTCAATTTATGCAGTGATTAAAAATAAAAGCCCAAACTATAGATGTGTTCAGAAAGCGCCCACACAACTGCTCAATTGCCTTTGGAAACACAGCCACAGTTTGTTGCCTTATCTGTGTAATTGCTAGTAAGACTGTAGTAATGCTCCAAGTACAGGGAGGGTCCCTAGATGACTTCATAACTTGCAGAAACAAGCTCAGGTACTTAGGGAATATTGTAAAAGGTAACATCGGAAACATTAGGGAAGATTAACACTCTAACCCTCATTGACATTACCAGGGGGCTCTTGGAGTACTTGGTCTTGAATCACAGCTTCTGCCTTTAACCATGCAGAAAGGAGACAAGTGGTGACCTAATTCATATGAATTTTTCCAGAACAGCTCTGCTAGTGTCCTAAACCTGGGAAAGAAAGTATTACATTTCTCATCCTACCCCTTTACTTTCTCCACTTAGTGATCTCTGAAGTGTTTATTTCTGAAAATGACTATAATTTATTGTGGTGGGTAATAAGCATTATTTTAGGGTTTAATAGATGCCCTTTGAATTTACCATCTGACTTTAGTTTCCTTCCTTGTACCTTCACAGGTACTGAGCTATTTTCGCAGCCTAGGTCTGTCTCAAATCCTATACATATGCACACATATACATACACCAAAGAATATTTCCCAGTACAACCCTAATTTTCTCAACAGATATCCAGAAACCTTGCATAAGGAGCAGTACTCTGACTTTATGCTTGGCCTATGGTATTTCTAGATTGCCATTCCTCAGTGTTGTGTTTCCTTAGAAATTCTTTTCTTATGTCAACAGGAGATGGAATTACATAGCTAGGAATATGCTGTACCACTTTTCTGTTTCCTGTGAATCTCAGACAGCTCAATGCTTGGCTTGTCACTTAGCTTGCCTCTGAACAGTCTCAACACTTTGCCTTATTTCTCTGAATGCAACAGTAGTGAAATGTTTCACTAACATATCAGCCAACACTTCAATATATGACTAATGCAAACAGTGTGAATTTTAGAAAAGGGTTACACTCAAATCCTTTCCCATTCCTGCAATTCTGGAATGGAGTTAAAACTCTGCAAAGCCAATGGTTTCTTCCACTATTCTCCATCCAATACCAAGATGAGATTACCCTTGGTCAGATGCGTGTAGCTTTAAAACTCTGCAACGACCATATTCTCAGCTGCAAGTCATTGCACAACTGGGTACTCTTGGAGGTAGGAGCGGGTTCTGCTCCAGACACCAATTCTGGGTTTCTCAGAACATTCTAATCTAAAGTAATTTACGTCAAATCAAAGATCTGTAGCTTGACCAAACATTTTATTGAGGGTGGAGGGATGAAGTAAGGAGAACCAGTTAGAGAGGGCTTATGGAACAAGCAAACTTGTGTCTTTTACATGCCAAAACCTATCCTTTCATCTTTTCAACTTCCCTAAACAGGCAAGCAGCTCCTCAAAATTAGAGAGATACTAAAATGATACAAGTACAAATATATCAAACTTAGTACTGGACATCTTTATTTTTAGAATAAAAACAACAGTTTAACTATCATGTCCTCAAAAACATGCTGTGAAAGAAGTAGAATAAAGGGTGAGTAAATAAGGAAGCCGGGTACTTTTTTTTTTTTTTTTTTTTTTTTAAGAACAAGGTCACATCTCAGCAACTGAAAAGTACCAGAGCTCCTTTCATCAAGTTTTTAACTAGAAAAATAGTATGCCCATTTCTTTGTAATACACCTCTGGGCTTTTTTATTATGACTTCATTTCCCCTTGTAATATTGGAACGTCTCTATAATTGTAAAAGTGTAATAGAATCTAATAGAATTTCATTTGGAACTCTGAATGGTCTATGCCATCTCTGCTCATTTTGAGTAAAATAATGATTTTTAATGTCCACACATGGCTTCCCATGACCTTATTCAATCTTTGGGTTGATCAGGAAATATATTGATTCAATTACATACTGATGACAAATGAACTAAAAGAAAGAGGAAAAAAAGGTCAGCATATATTTGAAAATGTAAATCTTAGCAATGTCTTTTGGGTTTGCCCAAAAAAAAAAAAAGTCATTTCAAAATGCCATTTGTGGCTAATAGTGTGGAGTTCCAGTTCCTATCTGTGAGCAGCAAAGAAATCATTAAAGTGTAAGAAGCATACTCTCCCCTTCTTTTATCATTACAAAATCCTCTTTCCTTTAGAGGTTTGCATAGAATGACCTCCTTTGGCTAAAAGACCCCTTTTGCCCTCACTTTATGGAAAGACGGCTTCAGTTCATAAATACACCACCCACTGCACTAATTTTTCTTTTCTTTTCTTTTCTTTTCTTTTCTTTTCTTTTCTTTTCTTTTCTTTTCTTTTCTTTTCTTTTCTTTTCTTTTCTTCATAAAACAATTACCAGTGAAAACATTTCATCATCACACCACTTCCCTACCCCCACTGCTTTCCTTATCACATATTTATCCCCTCATATTCAGTCTCAGACAGATAAAATGCCAAATGGGATGGTGTTCCAGTTTAATAAGCTCTAAGTGTCCGTTTGTAGGGCGCAGTACTTGATGGTACCTCACAGCAAAAACCTTTTTAATCTAGACAGAAACTTCACCTCTGCTCTGTGCAGCTGGGCTCTGAACCTTAGAAACAAAACATTTAATTGCCAAGAAGCAGCAAGACATGAATAGGAATAAAGAACAGGCTGTAGCTAAAGTAGTCACTATGTTGTTAATTCACTTGGTAATGTGGATTTCGCAAGGTACCTGGTATTGGATCCCTGGTTTTGGATTAGCTGTTTGGCCATTTTCCTTACCTTGTTTGTTTGTTGGTTTTGGTTTTTTTTTTAAGAATGAGCTGTATGCAGAAAAGCATCCAGCTGATCTATCCAGTCTGGCTTTCCCACTATTCACCACACCAGGCCTGTTTCTCCCAACATGAAAAGCCATTCTTCCCAAAAAAAAGTCTGAACAGAGGGATACCATCAAACCCATGAGCCAGCTCTACATATCCCCTCCACATCTGATTATAATTTTACAGGACTTGGAGATTTCTGCAGTAAGACCATCATTTATATTTGTGCACTTCACCAAAGAGCCTTTTGGGGAGAATTTACAGTAAATTCCATCCTATCTGGAAACCAGCACAAAGCTATGCCCCTTATAACTTATGTGACGCCCTTGAATCTGCCTCAAGCCCTTGATGAGGGGAAAGGCAGACTCAGGAATTGATCCATCATCCATGGAGGCACTAGCCACGCTATGTCTTTCTGCAGCCAAATGTTGTGGTTTTGTGGGGGTCTTTTGGGGTTTGTTTTGGTTTTTGTTGGGTGTTGTTTTTTTTTTTAAATTCTCAGGTCTATCATCAGGATGTATGTGAATGCTTTCAGACACTAAAGCACACAGCTGAGCATCTAAACAGGATATGGGCACTACACTATAATCACAACATCAGAAACAATGTTTTGTCCAAAGCAGCATATTTTGTTAATCCACATTTAAGAAAACTGTGTGTGCACTGGAAAAGATCAATCAGGTATTGATTTTGAAAAGGAAAACACATACACGGGGAGAAGTTGCTGCCTTCTAGAGATTAACATTGCAAAATAAATTCAAATGTGCCGTAAGATTTCTCAGTAATCTTTTTTCAAACCTAGACCAAGACAAAAACAGTTTTCAGGATTTAATCAGCTTGAGAACTGATTAGCACCATGTAATATAAAATACATTTACTTCACAAGTTTAAACTAAAAGTGTTAATTCTTTTATACAACAGTTTTTATTCACACACTCAAAGGGAAAAAGGCTAAAACAAAAGAAATTACTTGTTTCCCAATCTTTGCTCATTTAGAGCAAAATTACCATGGGAAACATTTAGACCGGTGGGCTGTTTTGCTGTTACTATTCAAGGGAAAATACGGTTCATTCACAATAATCTCTTGAAAACGCAGGCATGCAGTAACACCTTCAATCTGAAGCATTTTTTGATTGAATGAAACATTGTTGGAGGATTAGTTTGTCTGCAGTGGAGTGCTGCTTTACGTTACTAGTCTTTGGGGTGCTGACTTGGGAGTACTGAAGTCCCTAGAGGCTTTTTGGAAAAAATTGTCAATCTTCTGGGAAATGAACATAAATTATGTATTTTATTTTCTGGAAAGAACAAAGACAGCATGGTACAAAAAAAACAATAAATAAAAAAAAAACCCACTTTGCTTCCGTGTCACATAGTGACACATTGGATAATTCTGTGAAAGCACTGAAAAATTATTGGTGAGGATCTAATACCAGACCTCCAAGTTGAGTTAAATTTGGAATGAGTCCATCCTTCTGGGCTAGTTAGGGTGGTAAGATGGTATATGACCTAAGACATCACTGAATATGGTGAAATTCCTTCAGTTACTCTGCAGAACAAAGGCAAGCAAACACAGCGTGTTCAATATGTTTTTTTAAACAAAAAATTATTTTTCAAAACAAATTAAATGATACTACTGGTCTAACCATAATATTCCACAAAATCTTTAAGCATTCAAATCATGATAAAGAGCAGCCAGATTTAAACATTCTGCACGTAGCTTTGTAGTACTCAACATGAGACAGCAAATACTCAGTTATGTTGAATGCTAGCAGATTCCCAGTAGACCCGCCAGACTTCTTCATGAGTAACCCACTATAGAGACCTGCCCTATCCTACTTCTCAGCAAACATCTAATGGCAAAGTATGGTAGTAGAGTTCTCATATTACCACAGCCTCATTAGTTTCACAAAACATACTGCAGAACATTTGCTAGCATACTCTGAAATATTGTTGTAAATTATTTAAGCTAAACTACACTTGTCAAACAAATAACTAAATTACATTTTGTGACGCAGAATCATAGATTTTTCACTCTGGTAGTGTTCCCCAGCTTCCTAATCACCCAAACTAAAAATTAGTATGAACTAGTTTTATACCTACCACACTGAAAGCGGTACATCCCTGAGCTGATGCCTGCTTGCTCTGCAGCAGCCTTCTACACCACAAGGTCTAGGTGAAAACTGTACTGAAGCACACATGGGCTGTTCAGCTTAACTAATGCTTGTCCACTCTGTCCTACATAGAAGGTCAGCTTTCCACAGGCAGGGAGGCCATTTGGGCTCAGTAGCAAGCTCTGGGTCAGCACAGAGAACAAGAACCTCCTTTTCCTGCAATACTGAGACATCTAAAGTAAATATTAATATTTACACAATATATCTTGGTTTCAGCAGCCATCCTCCAGAGCTCTGCCTCACTGGCTCTTCAAGAGCAGTCTGCAGGAACATTAAAGGAACAGCCAAGCTATCCCTTTGCTGCAAAGGTGATAGAGTAAGCAGTTTCACCACAGTACCCGTATGTTTTGTAAAGCCTGTTCCACAATGCTTTCTTCTTGTGCTAAAACATAACCACAACTGAGATGCAAGGTAACTGGATCTGACAGTATCATAATTTCTAAGGGATCACCATAACCAAAGCACTCACAATTTGCCATCACCACATTCTTACCTGCCTGTTAAATCATAACAAAAATATTTACAGTAGGCTCCACTGGCCCTAAACTGATCTTTAATAACTTGATCATTCAGTTGAACCACACAGGAACCCACACATATGCTACAAATATATCTTAGCAGTGAAGGGTGAATGAAAGAACTTGTTTTCTACATCACTAAGGGTACAGATTGAAAATGTCTTAAATTAAAATCATTTAGAAGAACTGAGGCTATAGGTTATTAAATATCAACTTTGTGCCAGAAAAATCAAAAACAGTATTTTATAACACTTTGAAGTATTAGATAGCATTTTATTTCTTGATAACCTTTCAATGTCTAGCCCCATTTAATCTACATACATAGTTAGCAGCTCATTAACAGCTCATTAAAAACACCAGGAAAAACATGTGACAATAACAAATTCAGTGCAGCAGAGGTGACCAAAATTCTATTTGGGAAATTATACAAAGATTTCTGCTTCTAAATGACAAATCTATGGTATTTTGCCAGCACTAGGCCTTCAGGGCTCCTGGTTATTACATGAAAATAGTGAAAATAACTCTATTTCTATAGATGACTCTTCTTGTATTTATTTAGACAATACTAGAGGGCAATGCACCGAGACACAGCCACATGACACAAGGTAGGGAAGACGCAACGTAACGTAAATACTGCCACAGGTAAGCTCTGCGTTAAACACTGCAACCTCATAGCACATTTAGAATGTTATACAGTTCCCCGAAATTATGCTTTTCTGAAGCGCTATTCCTTTTTAATTTTTAAATCATCTGCTTTTATCATAAAAAGCAAATGCACATAATGTAAATCCATACAAGTGACAAAAACGGATGTGCCAGGTCAGATCAGTGCCTACATAGCCCAGCAAGCTGTCTTCAACAGTGAAGAGGAGCAGACTTTTAAGAGGGTACAGATAGTGTTGACATCTTTCCTTGGGTGTACCTTCTGGCAAATACCAAGTCAGAAATTTTCCAGGCGGGATTACTGTACAGCCGGACTGTCAAGCTGAATAGTGACTAATGGACCTATTTTTCATGGCTCTCTTCAAGCCTTGGCACAGAGTCTCTGTTTATACAGTGAGAATAAGAATGCTGACTACTATCATAAAGCACTACTAGATCCATGGAGAGAAACTCGTGAAATATTGTGATCACCTCATAGGACTTGAGAGGGATCGGAGAAACAAGTACTGCCAGGAAATACAGTGTACATTGGAACTGGAATATGACAGCATAGCACAAATCTCATCAATAAATCTCACAAAGTACCAAACTAGCAGCACCCTAAGTGTTGATTTAAGGGAAACAAAGTAAATGGGTTACAGAGCCCACTTAAATACACATGTTTCCCAAAAAGGATCTCAATTTCCCAATACCAAACTATGTCAGGCTCTCTGAACCCTTTGCAATTCACCTACCAATGTACTATAAGGATGGAGAATACTTTAGATTTGAGAGTGGCTCTCTCCAATTCTTCCAGTTCCTCTTCCAAAAGATCTGCAAGTAGGATCTTGGTTGTCTCTTAGTTCTTCCTGCATTCTCAGCATAATACTTCATAAGTTTTTACTCATCCACTTTGTCATTCCTGACTCTTCTAGACTATTTTGAAGTCATTTCCTCAAATCTTAAGTTGTCTAAAATGCTATTGATATATACTCAAATATAGTCTCACTCAGATCTTTGCCTTCCCTAACATCATTTCTCCATTTTCCACTCAATTATGTTTAAGATTCAGAAAAACTTCTTGCCATCGCTGCCTTCTTGGGTCAGCATCTAGCCACAGTGCCCTCGTACCACTTTGCCAAACAAATACTTTTCTTCTTCCACCTTCCTGATCTCTCTGTATCACTTCTACTCTCTATTTGGCTTGTTCCTCTGTTCTGAAGTGTTCAAGCTAAGTCAAACTGTTTTTAAGCACTAAATCCAACAAACTCACCAACCGAAAACAGAATATGCATCTACTTTACAGGAAAGTTATTAGATAATTAAACTGAGTTACCACGATCACATGCAGGTGTAAACATGTGCATGAGTACAATTGTCTGCAACTCACAGGCAGCTTCTATCTACCCATGATCAAGTCCACTTGCTACCTCCAGCTATCTGCCTGTTACGATTTCATTTCTGTTTTCCTTTTAACCTGCTACCAGCACAGCAGCGGCTTTGGCTAGAGGCTGCCTCAGCAATGCCATCTGATGTGGTGTCTCTAACCTGCCGAGATATGGTTTGTCGCTCGCCTGCCTTTCCTGCATCCCGGGCTTTCCACCAGAGCACCGCAACTCCAGCCACTTCAGCACCACCTCTGTGAGGCTCCAGCACAGCCGGGCCTCCGGGCCCGATCGCTTTGCTCGCCAGAGGGGACCGGATGCGCAGTGTCCGCACTGTCCGACCCCGCGGGGCAGTCCGGCGCCTCTCAGCCGCTCCCCATCCCCGGTGCGGTGCTGCCACCTGCCGCCGGCCCCTCCCGGTCCCGGTAACGGCCAGCGCACGGCCCTGCGCCGGCTCGTTCCCAAGCGCGGTCCGAGAGGATTGCCAGCTGCCAGTTTCCCGCGGCCCCCCGAGGCCCCGGGCAGAGAGGTGCGCGGGGCATTTCCCCGGACGAGCCGGCGCACCAGCCTCACGCTGCGGCGCCGGCCTGAGCCCTGGGGGACGCAAGTTCTGCGCTACCACAGCCGCCGATGGCCATTAAAGTGTTATAGATGTTCAGCCAGATCACTTGCCAAAGGGACACGCTTAGCTTAAGCGTACTACAGTAAGCTTCAAAGGAAAATGTAGTTACACTTACTGAAGATAGGTGTTATTTAAATCTTTATAGCCCGTGGACTACTCCTTCCAAAGTACCAGTGAGTATTCCTGGCCAGTAAAAATCACATTTATTAAGTGTAGCTGCTCATTCACTGATCGCTCCTAACTTCAAGTTAGTCTAAAAGTCTAACAGTACATTCAAAATTATTACAGTTCCAAGCTTGAACCTGCACAGATAAAGCTTCTCAGGAGAGCAGGAGAGGTTTGTAGTTTTGGGTCGCTTACTTTTAAGCAACACAAAGGAGAAGATAACTACTGCTCTCTGAATTCTCCTACTACCTTAGCAATTAAGGAGATGTGTCTTTCAAATTTGTGTAATTAAGTGGCATCTTAAGCAAGCTGTAAATGCTGAAAATGAAAGTTTTAATAGAATATGCTGTTATTTGCCTGCCTTTAATAGAACAGAATATGCTTTGTTATTTGCCTGCCACACTACTTCTCGCCGTTTACCACTTTGTACATGTTAAGATGCTTCTCATCCTAAAAACCTAATAGGATCTAAGTATAACTGCTTTCTAATGAGCTCCCAGTGGATCACATACAAGGCCTTTTACGACATCTCTACTCCTCTTTTGCTCTAGTCTCTGAAACAATGAAATATTAACAAAAAAAAATCTAACAAACAATTGTAACTTTTCTGCTTCAATCTCACACTGATGGTGTTTATTACAGCAGAAAAAAGTCACTTCCATGACCACTAAACGTAAGAGCTCTCTCAGGTTCTGATGAACAGAATACATCTATGTTGTAAGCAAGAGAAGACAATTTGCTGCAATAAAAGGAAAGAAAATTGATTAACTAAAAAAATTAAGTACATGCTATAATACAAGAAATCAGATTGACACACAGTGATCTTGGACTTCCGCGTGCTTGTAATTTCCACTGTGCAGGAACTGTGAGACATCTTTGCATGTTGCATTTAAATACAGTATGCTGCAACACAGTATTCTTTGAGCATCCATAACAAAATGCACAATACTGTGGGCAAGAGTAACTCAATATGAAAGTTTCCTCCTTGGCTTTGTATAGCTAACTTCATCTGTGCACTTGATATTCTTAGAAGTCTCCAGATCGCATCATTTTAGCCAAGAATACAGACTTGAATCCATTTATTCCATGAACCCTTATTTTCCTTCAATTTAAGCAGCTGCTTTGGTTTGAGTGTTTAAGTGAAGCACACTCACAACTAGCAAAACACTTCTGACACTTTGAAACGTAACATCAGGGAGAAGTTTAAGCTAGCCACGGTTCTTCCCTTGGATCAGAACAGCTCCAACTTAAATCATGCCCAAACTCAAAAGACAGGAAGAAAAGAAAGTGACAGTACATTATATCTCCAAATATATACCATACTCATCAGTCTCTGAATGTGACTTTTCTCTGAGTAAATTTTGGATCATTTCTACTGTATGTCACCTTGAAGTACAATGTGAGGTTATTTGGGACATAATAGAAAGGGGAATAATTTAAACTAGGGTAGGTATACATTCATATTCACTACGCACCCATCAGAAGTGTCGGATGACCACATTCCCATTACAAAATACATGCAGTGACCATTGCTCACTGCTCTCCAGCAAAATGCATCTAGAACCATGCCATGCTAGAAGAGGAAATACTGTGTGTAAGTGGCTAGGATAAGATGTCAAGAATCCCAAGGAACAGAGAAATTTAGCTCAATAGAGATAAGAAAGCACTAAACTAATCATCTAGGCATATGAGATCATCATATAGTTTTAGTCTTCTATACAAAGGCACTTGAAAATATGAAGTATGTAGATGTCAGTGCTTGGAAAATAAAAGCTTCCCTTTTAAAATCATCAATCTGAAGTGCATACAGAAGATATACAATGGGAATCAGATATGTTCCAAATCTGGTCCTTGTTCTGTTGTGTATTTGTTAAGAGATCTTTTTATTACTTTTAAATTCATTATTATAAGTGTAATCTCAGTCAAGTCAAATAACTTCATCAATTAAAACCGATTGAAAAGGTTCTTAGCTGCTGGATTCCGCAAAGGCCCAAAAGCTCAGGCCTGTTTACAGAAGGTCGTGTTTCATTTGCTGCCTATGTCAAACCCATACCCATCGGGCCTCTGCCAGGCCCCAGAGACGAGCCAATCAATGTCTGCTCACTAAAGCCCCTCGCACGAATCCATTTAAGCTATGTGGATGCTTCCTGTCTAAAAAAGAAATGGTCTCTTGGTATCTCTGATAGAAATTAGCCATGAATTAAAAGAGAAGCACAGTTGTTTTGGAGGAAAGCCAGAACCAGAATTAATAGGCCATCTGAGCCTCTTGAGTGTTGAATCCCATTTGTTAGCAATTCTTTATGAAAGGTTTTCTCTCCCTATACCACCAGTTATGACCCAACCCTGTATGCTCTCTCCTGAAACTGAAATCACTCAGTTACATTTTAAACAGATGGAAAAATATGAAATAGACTGACTTTTTTCAAACAATTTTAGAAGCTTGCCTCATATTTGTACTACAATAACCTGTTTGCCCTCCATTTCCTTTAAAATACACACTTCCTCATGACTCATCATATCCCTGTGCTTAGATATAGCAGGACTACTGACACAGATGGAGTTGCACTGGGGATGAATTTGGCTCGATATAACTTTAGTAATTTTGGCAGAATCTTGCAAAGGCTTTCACTGTAAATTTAATTACTATTATCCTGTGTGAATGGAATAATCTATCTTGTTGCCAAATCTTTTAGCCTCAAAAGCTTTGCATTTAGGTTTAGTGGCAATGAAATTGAAGAACTTTTAAAGATCTCATCTTTAATTGCTCCATAGTCTTATTTTTACAATAGACAATTTGGTTCAAGTCTTGTTTCCAAAGTTAGTTGAATTTTTGCCAATTTGGGGTGACTAAGCATAGGAATTGGAGGAGGCAAGGAACTTTGTTTTCTTTCCAAAACATGGCATCAAATTTTGGCCTAATTACTAAAACTTTTAAGTTTTCCAGAAACTTTACTTTTACCTATTTTTCTCAGAAAAGCTCATGAGGACTTCTTGAGCAGATCATCTCAAAAACTCCACTACTGACAGCTAGGCTTCTCAGTCCCTAAGAGCAGATGTATGATCTGGAAGCAGGCAGTGATGTACAAAGTGGACCTCAGCATCCAGTTACATACAGGGGAAAAACAAAACAAAACAAAAAAGACAACTACCCGCCCATGTTCTCTTCAGCCTCCTTGTTTCAAAGTTTTGCTATGTTTTCCAAGGTATCACATTTCACTTTTCAAGACTGTAGTATTTGCTCTGATCTGCAATTTCATTTTATTTGTACAATCCCTGGAACAATAAGATATTAATTCAGGTTGCTGCTTTGTATGCTCAGGCTATGCAAATCAATAATTTGTTAATAATATTTATAAGCACATAATTGGAAAGTTGCTTAATTTTAGACTCATCAGTTAGTTCAAAGGATCTCACTGTGTGATAGTGAATACTTAGAGCAGTGAATGGGGCTTTTAACCATTAATTCAGAACATGTTGATTTTGGTTATAGGGAAAGTTAAACCTGACCTTTATTGGCTTGTCTCTTACAGACAAGCAGGCAGTTTTGTGGGTTACTCTCTCTCGCACACACATATGTCCAGTATCTTGCAGGACAGAGGACATAATTTGTGTAATTTAATTTTTAATTGTGACTGAGAAGAATTTTCTGGTTTCTCTAAACAGAAGCAGTCTAGTTATTATTTGGCTACTTCCTGACTTCTAATTTGTTCTCATTATTTTCAAGGGCCTTTTTTTTTAAAATTGATTATGTTTTCAAGAGCAAATAGCAGAATTTTAACAAATGTCTCTGCCAGTCTTAATTCTAATTACAGTATCATTTTATCATTTACTAAGTCTTGGCAAAAATACCCCACACATTAGAGTACACAGAAGAATCTTGTAAACAACTACTCTGCCAGGCAACAGCTCTAATTCATTTTCACTTGATTTGCATTGTCTGATTTCATTAACAATCAGAAGATACCCATTTCTAAACAGTCCACCATATAAATGTTCTTCTTTCCCTGAAGACAACCTTACTATTTAATCATCTATGATCCATTCGTATATTTGTCACAAAAAGAAAAGAACACAACAATTTACTATGCATTTCAGGAGAAAAAAAAATTTTTGTCCCGAATTTTTTTTAAACTCTGATATATCAAAACTTCAACTTCAACTGCAAAACAAAGCAACAGACAATCGCGTGGAAAGGTTCGTGTACAGTTCATCATTTCAAAGCATCTTTTCCTAGTGGAGATTGAGTATCATGGAAACTGTCCTGCACACCTTTAGCTAATGAACCAGACTAACTCATGTTCATTACATGTCCAAAACAGCAATCAGAAATATTAAGAAAAAATTAGGAGTTTCTAAACTGCCTGAACTCATTTAGGACACATCAGATGTGATGCGAAACACATCATCTTCAGGTCACTGAATTCTCTTCAAGGCTGTACAGACTACTCCTACATGGAAGAGAGGGGTCTGGGTTTAAGCGTGAGGTTAACGCCTGGTACGAGCAGGAGTATGCCACAGCAACAGGACTGCCACCAAGCATTGCACCAGCTCAGCCAAATGCTTGTTCTCATCCTCACCCAGAAAAGGGGGAAAGGAAAAATGTACTCAGTTCAGCCATACCAGTATTGGCAGACAGGTACAAACAGGAATTCTTAGGAATAGATGGAGGCAGAGGCTCACGGTGGAATAAAAAAAAAAAAAAAAAAGGGGGTTTAATCTCATTTTTTCCAAGAGCTGACCTAGAGGTAAATAATAATAAAAAAAAAAATTAAAAAAAACCCTATAGCTGAACAAACTGAACTATGAAGGTTTCATGGTTACTATTCCAATTTAAGACCAAGGAACAAAAAAAATGGAAACAAAGACATGTCTGGTTGGAAACTATAAGAAATCTAGAATCCAGATCAGCTTTTAGGATTCCCAAAGGTCATCTCCTGCATGTTTGTCTTCACCACAATGCCGAGTGGCCTTCCCATCTACACAGCTTAGTGAGACAATGGTTCACATTGCACTTACATGCACAATCTCTATACAGGAGTTCTGGCCAACTGCTTTGGTGTGCTGCTATGAACCCTGCACCAGATTATAAAAAGCTATTCTATCTGCTAAGATCAGTCCCACTTCTGCACCATAAGCACCATGTTCCTGCCTGATAGCTCTCTATAGGCTGAAGAATGTGGTACATTTGTACTTGCCCAGGACAGTTTGTCAGGTTTCTCTTTATCTTACAGTCTCAAGCTAATTCTTTCAATAGGGCTATTTTTCAGTTTGCTGTCCAACCCCTAGTTCTTCACTCAACTCAAGAGGATTCAAAGGGATTAATTGATTTGAAAAGGTGTTGATGCTATTAATATGGCTATTACTTCTAGTGTTGCTCTGACAATAGAACAGATCATTACTGCAGAAATAAATATGAAGGAAGTAACATTGTTTTAAAGGCATTAAAAGTATTAGAGTGGCTGAGATGCCCTACTCCCAGTGCTGCCTTTCAGAAGTGCTATGTATATTTCAGAATACTATATGCTTCAACAGTAAAAGTAAAGCAGGAGGCATGCCAGCAACAAATGTCACTTGTCAATAGTCAAAAAGTATTACTCAAAGCAAAGAGATTTCATGACACAAGCCAGCGGAAACAACAGTCTGTCTTCATGTGGCTATAATTCCCTGGAAGGCAAGTAGCACATGAGATGCACACAGCAAGTTACTGAGAGCATTTAAAGTATTTTGAATTTAAGCCACTGTTATTTGAGCCAAATATAAAACAAATCTGAAAGTGAGCAAGAGGCTAAGCCAGTAAATGGACTGAAGAATACTCCTGAATTCTATAGGGACTCTTCAGATTTCAGTTTTGTATCTTTTACAGGTAACAAAGGGTAGAAATATTTTATCTCATCTTTTTCAGAAGTAAAATTCAAGTAGATACAGAGCAGTATCCACTTCCTTAGCCAAATCAAAGGCATCCCCAGAAAAGGCTTTTTGTACTTTCCTTTTCAACAAAGCTGAAACAGAGCCTTCAGTTGGATCCCATCTTTCCTGAAAAATTTATGCTGTGCTGAGGACAAAGCACAAGAGCCCCCTGAGCAACTGAATTTTTGCATACATTCTTTAGAGGCCATAAATTTTACTATTGGTCAAATACTTCTTAGGCCGTAAGAGCAGAGAAAACTTTAGAACTTTTATTACCATTAGGCAAGGCCACAGCATGATAAAAAAAAATGTTATAGATACAGCTATGAAGGACCTTTATAACACCTGGAAGTCAAAAAACTAAGTTCTTCTACCTGCTGTAAGCAGCACACTTCCTGTCTCCATACAAGCTAATCTGGAAGCAGGAGGTGAAATAAAGTTCTCAGACACTTGTCTACTGTACAGCTGGTAGTTCGTGTGCCAAACTAATTTCTCCTGTGGTTCATAAGGACTCGGCTAGAAGGACTCTTCAGTATGCGAACTGAACCAGTATGCTGGTACCTTAACATACATACAGGCTGCTGCCTGTATGTATGTTAAGGTACCAGCAATGTCTGTTTTCATGAAGCATCTAACAGCTTAAATTTTGAGACCACTGTGCTACTAACCAACCCCTTCATTAAAAATGTATTGGCAGGAGACAAGGTATAAGAGGACAGATGTGTAGAAAAATACATGTCTACACAGAGAGAAATTCACAGGCATTGCTTCTCTAGGAAAGGGACAATGGCAGTGTGGCTGCCACCCATGCTCTCTTAAGTGACTCTGAATTTCTCAGCTCTAAGTCTTTAAAGGTGTGACACACTTTGGCATCTTTCTGATGATTGGCATGTAACATATTAGCTTCAGTAGTCTGTCAGCCCCATCAGAACAGTGAGAGTGTTACCAGTTGCAAACAAGACAGGAGTTCTTCAGAGGGAGAGCCACTATCTGTTATTCCAAGTGACATAGTGAAAGTAATGTCAGATGAAAGTAGACCCAAGCAGGATTCTTCTTAAATTTCCTTTGAATGTGTATTTCTCTCCAAGTAACTGCACTCTATTCTGTCCTAAAAAACTCTACACAGAGCTGCCTATTGTTTCGTTGTCATTTAAGAATAAAGTCTTATACCATGTGACATTTACAGCCATTTCAAGGCCACTTTATACTTCCAGAGCAGTCAAACAGACATTTACATACAGATGAAGCATGAGCCCTTCATTAATTTAAGGCCCATGATTTGTTTTGGACACTTTTACCAATCGAGTCAGGCTAAGGTCTCAATTCAGCAAGGCATGGGAACATACAAAAACTCCATTCTAGCACTGCTCAGCAAAGCACTTAAACTAGCTCTTCCCTTCAGAGTGCCCAAACTGCAAATGTTTCCTATTCAGGTGCCAAAAATGCTAACTTCCCCACATTATCACCTAAGATGCTGTTCAGGTTCACTAGGAAGCCAAAATAGTTCCAATGAACAGCTGAAAAGCATTTTTTCTTCTCATTAGCTTCCTTTCCCCACCCCCTTCTCCTTATGTTTCTTTGTTTCTTTCTCCTTCATGCCATAGCAAACTTTGGCAGCACTGCAGAATGCTGATGAGAGACACGCTTACTGGGTGAAATCCCAGCAGCTATTTTTGGCCAGTACCTGGCATGAACTGCCTCCTCTGAGGACTAAGGGAGTTTGCTTATCAGGCTGTCTCGGAAAGTTTAATGTTTCATTATTACTCACCAAAGGTTTGCAAGTTTTACAAAACTAACACCGCACTGACATCGAGCTTCAGCAAGCTTTGAAGCATTCCTAACAGTAAGGTACCAAGATGGCTTTTCCATTGAGGAAAAAAAAACAAAAAACAAAAAACAAAAAAACCAAAAAAAACAAACCAACTCCAAAACCAAAATAAAAGTACTTCTTTTCCATCTCTGAAACAATATCTACACTGTTTACACGCAAAACCCTCATACACTCACTTTTTATAATTGCATTTTTGTAATAACCCTACACTAGACCAACACTTTTCAAAAGGGAAACAGTGACAAACTTCACACCATTTCCAACATCTGCCAGTCCTGACTTGTCACAGCCTTCAGAGTGACCAGAGAAAGGCCTGTCGCTCATTGTCTTCTGTCTGAGATCCATCAGCACCAAAACTTAAGGCCTGAAGCATCTCTCACAGAAACATTTTTGTGATGCCCCATCTCCAGTTCTTACTTGAAAGAGGAAAAATCTGGAACCACAGGTTTGCTAAAGGTACTCTTTACCACATGCAGTTGAAGGTTAGAGTGTGGGAAAACTTGCAGCTCCTATCTGACTTACCCATTGTAAATACCACTTCAGAAAAAAAAGAACTGAGGAACAATTTTGAGGTGATTTCTAGGGACAGAGGGAGAAGTCAGAATTCATTTGCTCATCTAAGAAGAGGCTGCTAACCTTTTCCTCCTGGCCTTGAAAGCTTCTTGATATCCCATTCTCTGCTTTGACATCTGAACCAACCTCTAGGCTACCCCTGCCAAAAGGAGGAGTGTCTCTTCTGTGAGCTTGGATCAGGTTGGTTTTTCTGATTTGCCTTTTTAGCCCAATGAAACACAGTGGTTTAACAGACGAAACTGTCAGCAAAGGCGTGTGCTTCATCCTCCAGTCATCCCATTTTATGAAGTTTAGTCAGCAGCTGTATCAGAGCAATTTTAATTAAGTAGGTCATTAAAGGATCTTTTACATGCCTTGAAAAAAAGCGGTCAAGACTTCACCTGAACTGAAAGCTTTGAATTTCATAAGGGTTTTAAAGGAAGGGGTTGTTCCCCTCCCCCACATCCAGATACAACTAGCACCCTTTGTTAAACACATCAATGCAGCTATACAATAAAGCATTGATTAGAAGTCATTATAATCACAAAATGTTAATCACACCAATTAATTCTCAATCTTTTCATACCTTGTTTTCAGCACAGAAGGTTAAAGTATAAGTGAATCAGTCTTGGCTTTCTCTGGGGGAACTTTCTATACATTGAGGAGACTGATCCTGTAATAGCAATTTTTCTGTGTGACCAGGCTTTTTCCCATCTTTGTGTCAACTCCCCATACTATTTTCAAGTATCAACAGGGATAGCAAAACCCTTGGCCTCCTCTTCATCAAGTTGATGGTTCCTTACAATCATGACAATTAATCTGTAGTTTTGTAAATAATGGAGAACAAGAAAGTGTTCCAGTATGCCCCAACTACCATATGAAAGAAGCAATTCTGTGAGGCTGGTACTTAGAGTGCTAAGAAGCTCTGGAACATCAGATCCTGCAGTGTTACTGATCTGGTTCCATTCCCTGCTCTCCTACAGAAAATTTTATTTTATCACTTTGTGAGGACAACTTGATCCTGCAACATCATACCTTCTGTACCCAAGGATGGCTGTATCGTTTTCTCTCAAAATACAACCCAATCCCTCATGCATCCATTGTTAAGGGAGTTAGCAGCCCTCTTCCTCTCATTTCCCAAGACAAATAAAATGACTGTCATGTTCCTATTTTCACCTGTGACTTCATCTTCCTGTGACTGTCCAGGCAATTTTGTTTCTCTCAACCATCCAAAAAACCAAAAAAAAAAAAAAAAAAAAAAAAAAACAAAAAACAAAACCTCAAAAAAAAAAAAAAAAAAAAAAAAAAAAAACAAAAACCCAAACAACCAAACCTCTAAAAGCAAGAAAAACAAAGAATAAAAAAGCCACAACCCTACAAAAACAAAAAAACCCTTTACTTACTGGTACATACATGTCATTACACCAGCCTTTGGCTTGAGATCTTTTAATGCGACAACAATACAAGCTGTCAGTATATAGAGACATTACTTGCCATTGACTGTATGGACGAGGCCAAGTGGGAACAGGGAATTTTGTGTTTTCTTTCCACTGTTAGGTACAAAGAAGGTAGCATTAATTTAATATCAGATCCACAGAGTACATGGAATGAAGGAAATTATATGTAAAAAGCCTATTCAATCCCTAGGAAAAAGAACCACTTTGCACTATAGAGACCTATCTAGGAGCAGCGTGCAAAGAATGAGTATTCACTGGAAACAGATTTTTAAGTTACAATAGTTCTTATGACATGAAAGTTGGTGCCATGTGGACACAGACAATGGATCCACTTTCCCATCCCTTTTCTTAAGCTGCCAGTGAAAAATTATTCTTTCTACAAATTATTTTTTGGATCACAATACTTGGTGAGCAATAATTAAGGAAATATTATACAGCTCTATTTAAAGTTATGTCATTGCCTCAAATTAAAACAATAGACTGATTTCTGAATCATTCAGTCGCAATTGTGACAGTGTTTGGTTTGGAGTGGTGTTATGCCCAGGTGTTTAAAGACTTCACCACTACCTGAATGGGAAAATCACTGTAACGTGGCAGCCACTTATAAGCCCTGTTATCAAATTCACCCAGAGATCAGCTCATGCAGGATAACTTTCATGTATCAAGTTTGCAAAATTCAGAATACAAAACTTTATGGTTTCCCTGAGCTCACTGTTTCTCCAATAAGAAACAAAGTATTTGTCGTCTATGAGTGGCACATTTGCTGTTTTAGCAAGACTCATTACTGGTCCCTCAACCCCCAACTGAGCTCCTCTGACTTCTCACTTATTGGTCAAATAAAGTAAACATCAGTGAAAAAACACTTTTGGACGTTAATATATTGTAAGTTATAACAGCACTGTGATGTTAACTCTACTGGAGAATAATTTGGACTTGGTGCTTGCCTAACTCAAAGAAGTCATAGATCAAGTATCCAACAAAGTTTTGTAATAACAGAAAACATAAGTTTTAGAATTCAATAGTTAAAACATCAGTAGAACAACCCTCTAGTTAATATGGTTGATACAACAGGGAAAAACAGTTTCTATAGCTTTCAAGTTCAAAGAGATTTTTGTTATAGGTTTTAAACCCACAAACAGATTAGCATAGTCTTTTGTATAAAATCAGAGTTCTGTGCTAAACTCTGGCAAGCCTGCTCTCCTAAGCTATCCATCATTTCCAAGTAAAATTAGCTACTGTAAGCTACTAATGGAAAGGCCAGTAAAAACAGGCCATGCAAGCTACATAGTACCAGAATTCAAATTCCTGACAGTTGTAGCCTTTTGCAGTAGATCACTGTATTTTAACAACTGGAAAAGTAAAGGTGTAATTTTTAATTTTTTTAAGGTAAAAATATCTTTGGAGACCACTGGATTATAATTACAAACAATGATCTTTAAAATTAAAAGGCAGCTTTTAAAAACCCATGCCCACCTTTCTTTCCACTCCTTTGGAAGGGATTTTGTGGCTCTCAGAACCTGTCTGGCTAAAAATAAACTGTATAATCCTTTGCACTTGCATCCATGCCTTTCTAGCATCATTTAAGATGAATGTCTGAAGTTCTGGCTGTAGGCCCAGTCAAAAGGGGAAAAGCAAGTGAATAGAGCTGACAACAACACAGCCAAAGCCTGAGGCAGCATCAACTACTCTGTACCTCCTTTTATATTTCCTTGAGAAGTGGCAACAGCTGATGAGAACCTCAGAGCCACAATTCCAATGGAATTGGAGAAGAACATTGAGAACTCAAGCTTGAAAGGCACATCTCTGGTCTTCCACACATCCCCAGGGGCTGAAAGACTTGGGCAGGAATCAAACCTATTCACTGAAGGGTTTTGTCATGTTGCACTCCCTTATTTCTCCAGAAAGAGATTATCTGCATGAGGAGCAAAACACCAGACTATTAATATCTTCTCAGCACTGAAAATCATGACCATCCATCAGAGGATTATCAGAGTCTGGTTTATGAATGAGTCAGACTACAGACCTAATATCATTTATGAGTTAGGGCAGACATGGATATTTCACACAGGTCAGACAAAAAGAGCATACGATTTTCTGTCATGATCATTTATGTGGTTCTGACCTTAATGTAACCTCTCTTTACAGTGCCTTGTTTTCTTTGGTAATTCCCATGAATTAGCTTTTTCCTTTTTTTTTTTTGCTTAGCTGTCTGAACTAATTTTTGTCATATGTAAGAGCCTTTTTACGAAGGAACAGCCTCTTACCTTAAAAAAAAAAACAAACAAAAAAACCCCTCCTTTTTCCCTGTGTACTGATACAATTTCATAGTGAGGACAGTTTTACATAAACTATTTTCCACTCCACTGAATGTTATGTCGCTCTACATGAATATATTTCTTGGTTGATGCTAAGGCAAAATATTGCTGTAAATGCTGTATTTTTATAAATGCTATTCTTTCAGTTTTAATAGATTCATTCCATGCATACTATCAATATCAAGCCTCACTGATGGACCTGTATTATACTGTAAGCATAATTTCTGCTGTTGTCCCCAGAGCCTTCACCTCTGCGTCAAAGGGAAAAAAAAAAAAAAAAAGATCACTAGCTCTTCTGTATTTCAAGGCAATGAAATGATCAAGATTGAGAGAGAAGCTCCAATGATTTGAAAAACTCCAGTCAGTAACACAGAAGAAGAGGAAAGGAAAGGAATTTGAGAATTAAAAGTAGTAAGTGGGAAAGAGGGATTTTATTTTTTCAGGGCAGGGGGGTTGGCGGTACCGGTGGTGTGAGGGGAAGGGGTGATGTCTGTTTAAGAAAACAAATGAACATTGAAATAACAAGAAAGAACATTTACATTCTTAGTCAGCTGTAGATACAGGTATGATAGATAGTGATAAATTAGTGCCAGGTCCAGCAAAAGTATGGCAACTGTAAGTTTCTGATAGCATATAGCAAATGAGAAATAACTACGATCATAATGCTAATAATGCAGAAAATTAAAGACTTTACCAAATGCAGACTCCTTTAAAGTATCATTTGGCTCATATTGGGACACACATTTTGTTCTCTTGTACATTAGTTTAAATCTAAATTTTGAGTAATTGACTCCAGTGTTACATTCTTTTGAAGGAGACTAAAGATCAGTGATGCCTAGACTTGTTTCTGGAAAATGCCCAAGAATACTGGCAACAGCTACATATTTTATTTCAGCCTTTCAGCATGTTGGGAGCAATTAAGTGAAGTGCATTATATCCAGATACAGTGGGTTTGATTTTTCATTAACATCTACCTAAACCAAATCCTCTTACTGATGTATTTGTTTGAATTTGTCCATTTTGCAACTGATTAGTTATATAACTTGTATATAGTCTCAATGTTTTATCAGTCCCCTCAAACTTTTGAGGGTTTCTGTAACATCATACCAAGTTGTCCTTATTTTTAAGGCATCCATTAGCAGTAACCATTCATACTAATTAGGGAGTAATTGTCACAGAGGCACCTCAACAGTGCACAGGAAAATTCAGCTTTTAGTTTAAGGTCTCTATCATCTCAATATTGTCTAGTGTTGAAATATTTACCCCTTATTAATACTGGAGCTGCAGAGAATCTGAACAACCAGCCACCCAGAGAGCATTTTTTTGTGTAACTATTAAAGCTATTAATCTGGGAACAGCATGTACATGTGCGGGCTTTGGGCTTCTCTGCTGTGGGGCATAAATTGGGACTTCACAATCATTGTCAATAGTTAGCTGAGTATGGATGCTGCTGCCAAAGGGTTCATTTGATCCTAAAATGCTTGAAAAGGGGCAAATAGCAAGATAGAATCAAGTCTCTTTGCTTGGCATTAGGTTAATTATTATTGGAATATAGGCTTTTTCTTTATAAGACACTCCAAAAATGCTGTTTATAAATTAGACATAAGCTTCAAGAATACTCTAAGTTTGGAAGATACTCCATCATCATCACTAACATACAGCTGAATCTGCACTTGAGCCTGAAGGTTAAGATGTAAACTGTGTTAACAGTTTAAGTAAATAAATGAGAACACATTTTTGTAACAAATATCTTCAAAGGCAAAAGACAAAGTCTTAGCATCGAAAAGCCAAAGTTAAACATCGATAGACAATTATTAGAGAACTTTCTTATTTTAGTAATATAGATAATAACCAGATATCAGACCAGAACAACATCTTTGGGGGTTTCTTCCTCTGCAGTCATTTTAAAACATATTTTCTAATAGTTTTCTGTACAGCAGGGATCTTGAATTCCAGCCTTTACCTTGCATACAATCATCTATTCATGTAATGCCTGTTGGGATCCATCTGCCTTGGTTTTACTGCAGCCATACAGTGGGCTGATGTTTTCAAGGCTTTTTTCTAAAAAACATCTTAAATCCTTCTGTAGACAGGACTGCTGCAAAACCATTCTCACTAATCCATACTCCCAGCTTCAATTTATCGCTCCTAAACATTTTTCCCACTGGTTGTTTTCCCAGCTTTGGTTTATCACCCTAAACATTTCCCCACTGGTTGTTTTTAACGCATTTAACATGCTTACACGGAATCTTACTAAAGATTCTATTTTACATTGAGTATCTCTTTCCTGAGAAGTGACCAAGCTTAGCATTTTGCTCTTTCTCCCTCACCTCACTAATTTCTAGTTCTTAAACACTGGTACCTTTAGCAAAACTGTGATACTTTGTCCATATAATTGTTAGCACTCACTTTAACTTGCTATAACACTATAGTGTTATATATCACAAATGGAAAATTAGTCAGAATAAGAGCACGCCAGGTTTTCAAACATTGGCTTTCATTTTTGCACATGCAATTATTTGCTGGCACAATCTATCACACACAGATGGCTAAATATATGATTGTACCTTGCTATAATTTTCAGAGGAACATTTGAAGCTAAGCTGAAATTGTAGTCCTAAGGATCTAACCTGAACCTCAAAACCCCAGGATATTTAGAATTAGTACACTTAGTATGGCATACTATGACCAAGTAGTATGGGACAAATAATATGTAATGTTATCAAAGTTCATCATTCTCAAGCTTACAAAGGATGCATTACTGATGTAATGTCAGTCTTCATTCCTTGTCAAGATTCCCTCATTTCCTCCATTTTCACTTAACCATTAAAAAACCTCATAAGCTAATAGTTCTCATCTAAATCAGAGGAGAAGACTAGGAAATGTTTTGCTCTCTCTATCTCTCCACACCACCCTTATCTTTAGTGATGGAAAGAAGCACCACTATTGGTGATTCGCTTATTTTCCTCCGGTCCGCATCCTGATAATTTTATTTGATTCTTCTTAATTTCTGCCCTGGGAGAGGCAGATGTGGAAGACTCAGAAAAGAGATCTTTACAATCCAGTCATTGTTATCGGGTCCTGTAACCCTCTGCCCTTTTAATTAACAAAAGGAACAGGGTCAAACTATAGCGACCTGTAATTGAGTAAGCACAAAATACTTCCAACCTTCTTTAGCCATAAGAGGCATGTCTTTCATTGTAGCTCAGTGCAGGGTAAGAGGATAATCCTAGGGCCCAAGTTTGGCGATTGATGTTTCAGGAAAAAATGTTATTATTATTGGTTATTATGGGCAGGTGCAAACAACTATCCTTGCCACATCTGCCCTAAGCAATATCATCTACAATATTTTCCTGCTTTGTAAGGAAGTCTGCAATGTAAGTAATTGTAAAGCAAGCTGGAAATATGACCTCCATCAATCTACAGTACATGCAAATGCTTAATTTAATTTTTCCATCAATTTCCAAATGAATGAGGCTCATTGTATTGAAAAATAAAAAGAGTTTGGCCTTTGGCTTCATTTGATATTACTCTTCCACATTAATATCCTCAACAGTGTTTCTTGCAGGCTTTGGAAGAATTAGATGAAAAGCACTCAGACGATACACAGACGATATCCATCTGATCTCTACACATTTCTGCCCACACTTAGGGCCAATGAAGCAGAGAAGCATTTAAAGTAAGTACACATTCAAACATCAGCACAATATGCTTCAAGGAGAATCGAAGGCATTGGTGGTAAAACCTTATTGAGACGTGTTGCAAACAAAAAGACAAGTATACACAAAGATCAAGAGCCTCACTTCCAGCATACACAGCCTACATAATACATCGGTAGCCTTGTCTCTGCTGCTAACAAGTTTTTCATATTTAGTGTTCCTGAAGAGAACCATTTAATTCAACACAGAGATTGAAAGAGGCTGTTTGCTACAATCTGAATTTCATTTTGTTTTGCATGCATTGTTAACGAATATAAATTGTAGCGCTATTAAAGATAGAACTCAAAGTTTCACACTCCTTCAGCAAAGCAAAAGGGGGTTTACTACACACATATTGACATTGTAATCAGAGAGGATATATGACTGGAGCGTACAGTCATGTGTGCTAGCCTTAATCAAGCTAATTTAATCAACAGAAGAAGGAAAGACAGTCAAACAGGCTTAACACAAAAGCTTAGAGTAAGCAGGAAGCCATCAGGGTATCCAGAAAGCTTGTAGAGCCTATGCTGCTGCCATCCCTGCCTCTGTTGCACACTGGTTGTCAGTAAGACAGTTGCAACCCTCAGCTCTTAGGGAGGAAGAGTGTACTACATAGACTGCATACACAGCTGGGAGGACAGGAAGGAAGAGGGCTAACTGATATTAACTGGCAAGCTGTGCTTGCTGGTCAGGTTGGGAGGACACCTGCCAATGTATGCCTAACATCAGAGCAAACAAGAGACGATGCAAAAGTTGTGTGTTCGGCACAGTGTTAGAGCTTCTCGCACTAGGAGTTTCCACCTAGCCAGATGACAGAGTTAATTCCTTCGTGTTCATCAGATTGCGCAAAGCATGTCACTGCATTCCATTTTTATCCTGTGCAGACAAAGTGCACCACATTTACTCATGAGACACAGGAGAAAAGAGCCCACATGTTAAGAGACTGATAAATGGAACGGATGCATCTTTGACAGTTCCTGCATCTAGAGGCATTACTACTTTAACATTTACTTTGTGTAAAGTGTTTTATTTTGAAAATGTAACTCTTTCTCACCTTTATAAAAAAAAGCAACATGATTTAGCAATTGGGATGATGTTTTGTTTTGGTTTCTTAAACACACAGATTCACTGCTAAGCATGTATTTCAGAATAGTAAATGACATTCAGAAATGAACCTGGTCTCACTGGTGGTCAACAACAGATGGGAGGGTAACAGATTCTACCTACAATATCACAACATAAAGTGAACACATGTGGAAACCACAAGGTAGCAGTGGCAACATCCAGAACCTTCTATCATTGCTACGTGATCAAAATATAAGGCTCTTGAAGTTTCATTTCCAAAGTTAAACTCAAGATTTGACCAGGAGTTGGGAGCACCTAATTTAAATCTTTCCTCTCATAGGAAGCAAAACAAATTTCAGCACATGAAAAAATATCAGGTTTTCCAAATAAAAGCATCTTTTAAGGAATTAGGCAGGCAAGGCCTCAGGTATAATCAATTTATGCCTCTCTAACTTTTTACTCGTCAGCAGACTCTTATTCTCCTTCATTACCCATGATTTCTTTGTTTTAGCAGCAGTAACACCATTAAAATAAATTACGCAAAGCACTAAACTGAGGACAATGTTTATGGGCATTGTCTTTCTAACCTTTCCAGGACACCTTAGTTGGTTGGCTGCGTGGCAAGATGTGAACAGAGAGAATAAAAGTTAAAGGGATTCCACTGAGCCTTTCTATCAAAATTATTTCTTCAAGGGAATCAGCAGAGCTAGTAATTGACTCCAATTTCATCAAGAAATACAATGAGTTACTTTTCAGCCCTTTTGTTCCTTTTTTTTTCATGTCATTCACTTTTATTTGCCTGCCTACCTCCAGCAAAACCATCCAATTCTGTATATTCTTGAGTGGTGCATATCTTTACCCATATTTGGTCCTCAAACTATTTCCTACACTGTTTCCTCTTTCTCTACAAAATTCCACTTTCTGCTGGAACAACCCCACCAAGCATCAATATAGAATAGCATGGTGTTCACCAAACACAGACATACTCAAGCAGCACTAGGATAAAAACCCCCACATTTTTCAATTCAATTTAATTTAGGGTCCAAAAAACCACCACCAACAAAAAGAATCAGATCTAGAAAGCATAGCTGCTACTTACTACACCTTCCCACTCTCCCACCCGCACTGTTTTCTTTTTCCACTAGAAATGAAGAGCACATTTCCAAAAAATGATACCCTGACAGGCACCTTGGAAAACACAGAATCACAGAATTGTAGGGGTTGGAAGAGACCTTGAGAGATCATTGAGTCCAACCCCCCTGCCAAAGCAGGTTCCCTAGAGTAGGTCACAAGTAGGTATCCAGACGGGTCTTGAATGTCTTTAGAGAAGGAGACTCCACAACCCCCAGAACACAGTGCAGTGTCAGAAAGCAAGGAGAACAGAAATTGCTGCCAGTTCCACCAGCACAAGGTATCAACAACCTTCAGAGCAACTCAACTTCAAAACAGGAAGCAGCTTTTGTTTGAAGACACAGGGCATCATCTACCCTCAGAAGACCTCACATGCAATTCATTGCAAAAGAATACCAATAATAGTTTATGATATTTTGAAGACTACTATACAGGAATGCAAGCCAAGCTGTCTGTGACCATTTTAAATGTGTGTGCTAGCCATTTACCCAGTTTCAATACATATACTTAGGTTGAAGACTGACAGCAAAGTTACAATACACCAAGGCAAGCATACTGTAGGTTGCAAAGATTGAGTCACTGTTTCCAAAACAGGTATTTTATTTTCTCCTACAGATAAGAAGAGAGAAACACACTCTAATTTTCTTTGCACTAGCAACAGATATCACTATACGTGGCAAAGAGGAAAAAAAAATCAAGATTATAACATACCTTTTGGTCTGGAAGTCTTCCAAATGACATTGTTTTAAAATTCAACACTGGAGACAAATACGCCGAAAGGGTACTAAGATACAATTACTTTTACTAACAATATGGATTAATAACTAATTTGAGGATGACCTGCAAGAAACCTGACAGGTGAACGTGAAGAGGATTGCTCGACTGGAAATGGCACAACAAGGGAAGTGGAGATGAGTTTCAACTCCTTTACCAAAAATATTCTTCCATCTTTACTTAATGTAGCCTCTTATTAAGTATCACCTCCCCTTAAGAACCATATATTGTCTCAAGAATCTTGTTTTAATGTTACACCCAAATTTGTACATACAGACAGCAAGTATTCCATCACACAACCTCCTTTTTCTCCCCCCAAGAAATAAAAACATATTTCTGTTCTAAGTCAGTGGAAAATATCCTGCAACATTCTCTCATTTTTTATTCAAAAATCATCTCCCAGATCACTTCCACTCCTTTCTGCACTGGCAGTGATTTATCTTCTCATGTTAGGCAGTTTTTGGAATAAAATTGTTACAAAAAAAAAAAATCAGCAGAGAAGGCTGCAAAGCTATTCTCCACCATTTTGCTAAAAACTGCAAATGTTTTCTTCCTCGCTGCAAAATTTTTCACGCAGAAATGTAAAGTAGAAAGTACAGAGCCATGAGTCACAAGTGTGTTTTAAATGTGCTTCTTTATAAGATTTATTAAGACTGACTTTGCAACATTATTTTACAAAATACAATTCATTTCTCAATTAAGCAAACTGAACATTCCAAGTTTGGAAGCACCCCTGAGTGTACAGAGTTCATCTCAGCCCTGTTTGCTTTTATTTAGTGCCTCTTCTCTGATTTTTGCTTTGGATAGGTAAACTCCAGAGGTTTTAAATTGGGGGTTTTCCTCATTTTTCAGTCCCACTAAAGAAATAGATGACAGGTAATAATATAATGTATAGTAGAAGGAAAAATGCTGACAGACATTGTGTTACTTTGCTTCAATTAGGCTGCAATTACTTCTTCTCTTCAATTAGAAAAATCACATGAACCAATTATGCCAGATAATGTGTGCTTATCCTATTCAAACTGCACAATGGGTAAGGTCTATTCACATTGGTTATCTTCAGTTTATGCTTTTAGTCTTTTTTTCCCCCTTCTGTCTGCATGGCCCATTACAGTTTTAAAGTGGAGGCTCTTAAGCAGTTCACAGTATTATGATATCATTCATAACAATTGTTATGTTTTGATGGAAGAATAATTTTGATGCCTTGAATGCAGAGCAGAAAACATCTTTGGATTGAATGTATTCCAATTTTGCTATTTTGGTTAACAATATTCCCATTTTTTTTTAATAAATATGATACAATGTGGTCTACTGTTAATGGACAATGCTGAGCGAGACAGTTCTATAGGAACAGAGACAGATTTAAAACAAACCACATCATTGTTTTGAACACAAGAACTGCTCACTCATTGTCAGCACGGAGGTATCAATCCTAAAAGCCTTATCAGGCCTCATTCACGAATTATCTGCAGACTGGAAGACAGTCAGCAAAAGCAAAAGTGACAAGTATAAAACCTAGATGCAGAAAAGCCATAATAATGTTTTCCTGCAAAGTAAACGGGGGGGGGTGGGGGGGTGGCAAACACAATGTAAATCCTCACCAGTCATAAAACAGTCCACTAGATCTGGATGAACAAAAAATGCTAAGAAACAACACGGAAAGGCTAGAGGCAATTTAAAGAGTGTCACCTCTTCTTTTAGAGGGATTTAGGGGATTCTGCTGATACATAGCTTTATCTATCGTTGTCCTCAATTAGGGAATTAAGTCCTTTTAATTCTCCAAGGATTAGATACAGAATACATCCTTTGCTGTCCAGCAATCTCCAGAGATGGCCAAATACCAACTACGGTGTCATCTAGAATCAGCTTCAGCTGAGTCAGTGGGAATCTTTCTTGCTTAAAACACAAACTCCACTCACACTCTTTAGGCTTGAGTAGAATTTATATTCAAAGAGGAGTCAATGCTGCATCAGCTGGGCATAAACCACAACAGTCCCTTTTAGCTTCTTTCAGAAGAGGCTAAATACTTCAGCTGGAAGTGGCCTACAGCGATCATCTAGTTCAAGTGCCTGAGCACTGCAGGGTTGACAAAAAGTTAAAGCATGGCATTAAGGGCATTGTCCAAGTGTCTCAAACACTCACAGACCTGTGACATCAACCACCCCTGTACAAACCCTATTCCAGTGCTTGACCACCCTCTCTGTAAGGAAATGCTTCTTAATCCCATCACTGGGACAACTTCGAACTATTCCCACATGTCCTAGTGCCAAATACCTGGGAGAAGACATCAGCACCTCCCTTTCCATATCCCCCTCCTCATGAAGCTGTAGAGAGCCACGAAGTCATCTCTTAGCCTCCTGTTCTCCAAACTAACTAGGCAAGCCAAAAGTCTTTAGTCACACCTTACAGGACATTACTTCCAGCCCTTTTGTTCTTAGCTTTGTTTCCCTCCTCTGGATGCATTCAAGTCCTTTAACATCATTCTTAGTTTGTGGGGCCCAGAACTGCACACAGTTATTCTATTCTATTAATATAAGCATCATCATTCAATGAGAACCGGAGAGGAATCAGTAGGGTAAGGTTTGTAAGGTGAAACAATTCCAGAAACATTTTTTATATACACAGTGAGAGCCCAAGAGGGCATCCTAGCCTAGACTCTTAGCTTCTTGATAGGTATATTAAATGAGACTAATTCCATTCTAAAAGTTTTCTGATAAAAATAAACTGGGAATTAAAGACACGATATTTTGTTAAATAAACCAACTGGGGATGACAAAGGCATTAATGTTTTTCTTTTTCCTGGCTAACTTTCAGTCAAGTCCATAAGGAATTACGGTCCTGCTCTGTGAATGACAAGTATGAACACACACATAAGGTACTAAATGCGCTTTTTAGATGTGGCGCAAATACTTCCCCTACAAAGGTGGCTGACCAGGAATAGTAAAAATCATACTGCATAGCGAAATGAGGACAGGACAGAAGCTAGAGAGTTAAAGGCAAGTTATTTTGTATAAAGTTATGAACATGATATGTGCATTTGTCAAAATGTAACTACAAAGAACTCTACATTGTATGATATAATGAATACCATAATAGAAGTTCAAACATCACAGGGAAAACCGTTACTTACGGCAGACAATCATTTTTCACAGAATTATAACCAAGACATATAAACAACTGAAGTATTTGTGAGACCCCACTATTCTAAGAAGTTACTACAGAATTCTACATATCTTAGGTAAGACAAATCTATACCAAAAAAATCTCTAGTTTGGCTAACAAGATTCTCTTATCACAATGCTCTGGAAAACTCAGCTTTGGAATTTCCCTTACTCTATCTCACATGTTTTCAAAGCCCAGATCTAGGTCCCACTAAAGTCAAGGTCTCTCAATCACCTGCTTTCTGTGACAGCAGAAGGGAAAGTAACCAAGTGAGATACAGTTTTCTGAAAAAAATTTTGCAGAAGCAGAAATTAAAAAAAACCACCCAACTTTAATCTATCAGATGCCAAGAGACTTCCAGTCCATCTGCAGGTCAAAGACTGGAACAAGTTTAAATGAGGAGCCAAACTTTTTGGAGCTGATGTGAGTAGAAATATTTCTTTCCATAATCTGCCACCACTCAAAATTCAGTAAAATTCACAAAGGTTTTCTGAAGTTCAAGAGCACTTATCTACCACTTGAGTTATAAAAGTGACAAAGAAATAGAAGTTAAATTTTTAAGATGCTTTTTGCACTCAAGAAAATAGAACAGATTTGTTTTTGAAGACTAGACTTCCATTTCTCAATGGTTCACACCTCTTTTTCATTTGATGGACATTAAACATGGCAGCTTTTGCCAACTTGGAGTGACTACAAAACCTTTTGAACTGTTTGCACAGACTCAAACTGCATCAATACTATTGCCCACTTTTTAATAAAGACATAGAGAGTTTCTGTGAATGGTCTTAAAAAAAGCCAGCTGAGCAAGCCAATTGGTTATGCTGGAGCTTGGACACTTTGACTGGAAGAGAGGTAAGGAAGGGCATTACTGTCTTAAATGTGAAGTATGCTAGATCACGCAGAACTGGTAAACTTCTCTCACTTAATAAAAATAAACCACTAAAAGTAAGAACTTACAGTTCCTGACATTATACTGGCTTCTATCTGCGAGTAGGTTAAGGAAAATGAAAACCTTCCCTCTAATCCAGAGGGCTGCATTAGTAGAGGGGTCATACAAAAAGGGCTTCTACTGAGTTCAGGCATGCTCTTCCCTTAATAGAATTGAAACTTCTCTTTATGTCTCTTCAGCAATATTGCATGCTTTCCAACTGGCAAAAAATAAAAGGTGGAATAAAATTAGACCTTGCCTATACATGCAATTATTTGGGGGCAGGTATGCTACAGCAATAAAAACAAGGCCAGAGACATGAGGTAGCAATTCAGCTAAGAAAAAGCTTACACACATACCAAAAAAAAAAAAGGGGGGGGGAAAGAAAACTCTGGTTTTAAAATATATGTGTGCAAATTCATTGTCTCTTGGGTATTCATAACAGTTTAGAAGTGAAATGCAGTTTATGAGCGTGAAGTATTCTCATGGTTGGTTTAAACTATTGTAAATTGCACTGCATTTACCCTTATAAATACTACTTAAAAACAATTATGCCCTATAAGTAAATGCTTTTACTTGAAATGTTACTTTTTATGGCAGGCACTACACCTTTATCATTTGCCTCAAAGTTTCAGAAATAGATTACAAGAAAGGCAGAACTGAAATATTTTGCCTATGAAGAGAATTCAAGTATGTAAGTTTCTTCACAGATACTACCTGTTCTTGATAAGAGTACAAGAAGAACTTTTGCACAGAATTGGAAACAAACACACTGAAGTCAAGGAGGGATCAAACAGCACAGCAGGGAAGCAGACACCCAGAAGAAGCAGAAGATCTGAAGATTTTATAAAACATTTGTTTCCTTGTTTTAGTTATGAAAAATAATTTGCAATTTTAAACCCCGAGCCTTTCAACTTCACTGAAAACTTAGTTATACTAAAAAATTGACTTTGAAATAGTTTACTTGAAATTAGTTCTAGCACTAAAAGGAAAATAGGTTGATGTAATTCAGTGGGAGAAAGGTAGGATTTTTTTTTTTTTAGACAAATTCTGCAGTGATCATTCAATGCAATAAAATAGCAGATTTGGTTTAGGGGACTTATTTTTAAAAATTGTAATTACTGAACTGTATCATTGATGTTTTATGAATACACTAGTACTGTATTTTAAGCTACTGTATAATTCCTAGGCATACTTTGATGATTTTTCTGGCAACTCACCTGTTTTGAAAAACAGCAGGAGACTTGAAAAGATGAGAAACAATGTTTTCTCCTCCCTAGATTCATATATGCTTGGTTATATTCATTGTTAGCGCTGCTCTGAACAACTTACTCATTGATTTATGGCATGTGCTCTGTAAAACCTTTTATGTTTTTATGTGCCCTGTATGTATCTCTTTCAAAAAAAGAAAAAATAAATTGAAGAACAGTTTCAGAAATTAGGTTTAGCCTCAAAAAAGTCAAATTACCTTTTCATAAATTTAAAGCAGCTTTTTATTCCTTATTCCTCACCCTTGGGCAGATAAAGAAAATGCCAATTCCATGGGTCAACAAAACAAAAGCAACAAAAGTGTTGGGTTTGGGTGGGGGTTTTTTGTGGGTTTTTTTGTTTGTTGGGGTTTTTTTTTTTGCTTTTTTTTTTTTAGCAACTGTGATAGTGACTCAAGCTAAAATTTTTCAGTACCTCTCCCAGTTCCACATGCTTCCCCTCTGTCCCTCTCACTGAAGACATCTCAGGCTGTCCATTACAACTGCTTTCACAGGAGCAAGTGATGAAAAGGAGGCATGCACATCAAACAGGCTTTGGTTACTAAGACAACTCAAATATATGCTTTAAGACAGTTTGGATCTCTGGCCTTCATTGCTGGAAAGGTTCAGGGCTACCCACTCTTCCAACCCATTTTCTCAGAAGGGGAGGCCTAGAAATAAGCCAGAACAATCCCCCCTCTCCAAGGGAGGAAATCTTCCTCTTTCCCAACAGTGAGGCAGAGAGGACAGGATCCGAAGGCCCTGATGATGATACCTTCCTTCCCTCCCACACTCCTCACTGTGACACACAGGCTGCCAAACTGGGTTACTGCTCTTTGTCTGAGTTATTTTCCTCTCTTACCCCTGAAAAGCAGCTTAAAAGTTAAGTATAGTGGAGAAGAAACACACTGTTGGTAAAAGTTGAAAGAAAATAACACTCTCTTTCTTACATAATTATACCCATTCTAATGGATTAAAGCAGGTGCAACTGTTATACACTACTCATTTCCCATAAGGCTTTCCATGTAAAGTACTATTGGCACCTTTCAAAAAAAAAAAAGAAAAAAAAAAGATCAACTTAATTCCTTAAATGACTTCTTCAATTTCTGGGCATTTAGCCCAACCAGTCCTTAGTACTATCGTAACTCAAGTAATAAATATTCCCTCTCAACCGAGAAAATTATTGTTCCCATTTCAGTTAAAAAAAAAAAAAAAAAAAAAAACCAACCCCCTCAAAAACGAGGCTTCCCAGATTCCCCAGAAAGTTTCCTCAAGCCTGTGAAGTGCTGCACTCTCTACTTGCTTTTAAGATGCTGGGTGACTTCCTCGATTCCTTTAGAAACAGAGCGTGCTACAGAAGCAAGACACTGAAGAAAACAAGGTGCATTTCTGGAAGAGAAATGTTCTCAGGTGCTCTCTGTCTGGGCTAACAGGCACAAGGAAGGCTTGAAAGTTCACATATCTGATACCTGAAACAGGGATGCCTTGTAGGAGAAAGACAAAAGCCTCTCTTGCAGTGCTCCATGATTGGGAATTTGAATGATGTAGTAGTGGGAGCCCTGAGGAACACTCTGTAACCCACAAAGTAACACTGTGTCCAAGGTTCTTCACTGTAATAGCAGGGGCAGGTTTAGAGCAATCCAAACCTTCTTCCCTGTAAAACCCCAGTTGAACACCAACAGCTAACTCAAAGTACTGTGTGTACCGTAGAAGCTGGAGCCAGCATAAGGGAACAGGTAAGCCACAGCCAGAAGATAATTCTGAGAAGCAGCCGTTAATCTGGAAGCAGGGTTAAAATACCCTTAAATAACACCTTTCAAAGGCACTTAGTATATAGAAACTCAAAATGAGGTTGAAAAAAATTAATGCATCAGATTTAGCACATAATGACTTGTGCTTTTTTGTAAAGTGCATTTTGGGTCCACCTCCTTGGCAGAAAATGAGACTAACGTTACTGCCAGTGTGACATATCCCACAGTGACAGGAAAGAACATGCTGGGAACAACTTGTCTCAGCACTTCACGTACAATAGACAAGTTAATGTTGAACACCACATCCACGGCTTTGGCCATGTCCCCAGGAACCAGCATGCTTCACAGGCTTTGTGCTTCTCATCTCCATTTAGCACTCACTGACCTTTACCCATTTCAACCTGGCACCAATGATGACAATAGTGAGAAGCAACACCACACTGCTTCTTTGAAACACTGCAGCAAAGCACAGGATGGAAGGAAGCAATAGCACCCACCAAACCTTGCCCACTGTGTCCCAACAAAGTGCTTTTCCCAGCTCCACCACCAAACCTGGCAAGCAATAGAGTACACTTCACCACAACCCTGACTTGCTCACCCACCTCCCTCACAAGACAGAGCAGAGGAATACAAAGTTGTAGAGACAGAGTATTTTGAGAAAAAAGCCTAATGGAAGTTACCAAGGGATGTGAACATGACTTTATAAGAGACATGTACCAATTTGAGTTTGCATCCAATTCCCAGAATGACATTATCTGTGTAGTGTTAATTCTTTATTATTCAAAAGATTGCTAACTGTTCATATCTGCACAAATGCATTCATGCTTCATTCATTCCAAGTCAATAATAATGGATTCTTACTATTGATTATACATGAGCCTTTTTGTCCCATCATAATGAAATTTTAATGTTGATGGTCCCCAAACTATTATTTCAACCTAATAACAGTGAGACTTGACAATTACCTCGCTCTGCGAACTGCAGATAGAACTAATAAGGTCATCCTTAATAACTTTTTGTTTACCTGACATTTAGTAATTTTATAGTTATTATGTATTATTTTGAAGTCAGAGAATTGTTTTGCAAAGAAATGCTGTCTCCCCATGGAATAAAATATGATTCTTCCAGGAGGAACTCTTTCCCTTGCCTGCTCTCTGACCCACAGTGCAGCACTTGCTGCCATTACCTGAGCCACTCAGTCCAGGGGAGAGGAGCACAACTCCAGTTGCAGACCAAAAACATAATTGTAAAGAGATAAAAAAAAAGTAAGAATCTTTAACTTAAAAAAAACCAAAAAACAAACCTGTAAGGGGAAAGCCTTTTAAGAAACAGCAAGTATAGTGGTGTGGTATTAGTCTGGTTCAGTGAAATGGAACATGCCTTCATCTTGCTGTGCACGCAGCATTGTTGTGGGACTGTCCTCAGGAGGTTTCTCCCCCTTCTAGCCATCAACAGCCCCACAGCCCTTGGATAATCAAGCACCTCGCAGCACCTCCAGCACCACCAGACCACAGCCAGGTCTTTCCACTACTTGGCGCTGCTCGGCCTGTCACCTTATTTCACAACAGGAGGTGAAGGAGGATACATTGGCCATATCAGCTGTAAAAACGGGAAGTTTAAATGCCTAAAAAGGACAATCAGGTTTTCCATCCAGTCCCCATGGCCTTGGGGATTTTGTTTTGGATTGTATAATTCTTCCCACAGAAAAGGGATGTACCCTTAAAAAGGGAGTTCTGTACTGACTGCAGCAGGGCTTTTAGCATCCTCCTCAAAAGCATCTGGTGTTATCTGTGGTCAGTATTTAGTGAGAGATTCAGCTGACCTCAGCATAGGGTCTCTCTCTACAGGCTTCAGGTGGGACCTCTGCTCCCCATCATCTTCCATGGGCTGCAGGGTGACAACCTGCTGCACCATGGTCTTCTCCACAGGTGAATTGCATCCTCTCTGGCACCTCTTCCCCCTTCCTTCACTTACCTTGGTGTCTGCAGAGTTTCTTACATTTTCTCACTCCTATCTCTGGTGGCAAAAAGCAGCTGCTTGAAATTTTTTCTCTTAAATGTGATTCAGAGGCCCTGTGATCACCACAGATTGGCTCAGCCTTGCCAGCAGCAGGTCCGGTCTTGTGCCCCCAGCTGGTATTTACTCTGTTGAGCCTAGGGGAAGCTTCTCGCTGCTTCCTGCCAAAGCCACCCCTGCAGCACACACACACCCCAGAGCCTTGCCCTGCAAAACTACAACATTCCAACACTTCTGACCTTTTTTTTTGAAGGGCTGCAGAAGCACAGTCAGTCCTCAGCTGTAGGCAAGGTGCTCTCCCCTGAGGGGCTGACAGGCAGCACATCTCCACAGAGCCTTCAAGATCCAGCAGCAGCCAGGACAAGGCAGGCTCCCCTCAGTTCAGGAAACAACTGCACAGAAACAGGGCTTCCCTCAACAAAAGGGGGAAGTGACAAACAGTGGCCTTACAGGTACATGTGTTGAAGAATCTTGAAGCCGAGATAAGTTAGCAGCAGAAATCACCACAAGGTTGCAGCAGCAACACTAAGCTGGCCAAAGGACCACCAGCCTCTCTGGGAGAACATGGGAAGAGAAGCAGCAGCTGTAAGAGGGCTTCCAGTCCTGCCAGGCACGTAAGTACAAAGCAAGCAAACAAATAGGATTTGAACTCATGTTATGTGCTGGTTTTGGCTGGGATGGAGTTAGTTTTCTTCACAGCAGCTGGTATGGGGCTATGTTTTGGATTTGTGCTGAAAACAGTGTGGATAGCACAGCAGTGTTTTTGTTACTGCTGAACAGTGCTTAAACAAAGCCAAGGCCTTTTTTGTCCTCCCACAGGACCACCACCCTACCAGCACATAGGCTGGGGGAAGTAGGAGACAAGGAGTAGGAAGGGGACAGTTGGCCCAAGTGACCTAAGGGATGTTCCATACCATATGACATGATGGACAACTCAAAGCTGGGGAAAAAGAAGGAAAGGGAGGGGATGAGACTTCGAGTGGCATTTTTTTGATGGCATTTCCAAGTAACCATTACATGTGGAGGAGCTCTGCCTTCCGGGGGATGGCTGAACACCTGCCTGCCTGAAGTGGTGAATTAATTCCTAGTTTTGCTTGTATACACAGCTTTTTCTTTACCTATTAAACTGCCTTTATCTTAACCCATGGGTTCACACTTTTCTGATTCGCTCCCTGCAGTTGCAGGACAAGTGAGTGAGCAGCTCTGTGGTGCTTAGTTGATAGCTGGGATTAAAATACAAGGTGTTATTAGAGTAAATATGCGTACAAGCACCCTCAATGTTATTAGGCTAACTATGCAGATAAGCACTATCATAGATCTGAGCTTAAGTACCTTCCCAGGACAAGGCTTCCACACATCACCAGGCCACTTGGACGCCTCCGTAGTAAGTGGTTGTTTTGGAGCAAAGCCACACATGGGTAAGGGCTGTCAGACTTTGAGGGTCTTTAAAGTGAGGAATGCAAATTTACATAGAGAACACTTTTATGCTTATTCTAGTTCCTATGCTGATGGCAAGTTGGTTTAATCTAGTAATGTGCCTATAAAATCATTTCAGGAGGGATCCTGGTGAGAAAGATGGCAAGCCTTGCAAGGTAATTATCTGGAATTGGGGAATCCAAAACATTTTCCAAGAAAATAGCCACACTTTCTTGGAGGAGACCGCTGTACCTGCTATTTTCACCATGGCACCAGCACAACTGCCTGGCATTACCTTATTTCTTGAGGCTGATGGGGCACAGAAGACTCACTATCAAACACTTTTAATTAATAGCACCTCTGAAACAGAAGGCAGAAGAAAAGAATAAGTTTTAGCCATTATCAAAAGGATGTCTCAGGGAGGGCTAAGACTACTTTTTATCATCCAGTCTCACACACAGTTTCTTTACCTAGCTTTTTTAAGACTACAGCTATGGCAAGCAAACAAATGCTAGCAATATCTATCTGCAATTGTTACAACCTGCTTCAATTACCACATTCCCTAAACATGCTGAAATATTCAGGGTTTGGTTTACAACATTTAGTCCAAGGAAAGCAGTCCTGCATGGTTAAATAATGCATCTCTGAAGGGGAAAAACAAGTATCAACTCTGTTCCTAAGCTTACTGAGCAGCAACATCATGCCCACTGCTCCAATGCACGGCACTGTTTGTGCAAATGGTAAAGCAGGATTTACATTTCTTTAAATTCTGGTTTTATTACTTTATTTTCTAAGTCTCTTTGTTCACTACTTCCATCATTAATTTTTTTGAAACCTAAGCAATAACCTGTGTGAGGGAACTGCACCCACCCACTATACACTGAAATTCATGCCAAAAGTTTCAGGCTCCTCCGCTAAAGGTTTGCAGGAACTACTTAAAAAAAACCAACAATCCTACCTATATATTAGTACATCTGGTGGAACCTACTTTTTCTGTTCATTCAAGTGTTCTTACACTTAAAAAGAAATCCTTTCCTTTTCACCAAAGAATCAAAAATAAACTTGTTAGTTTTCTACAACAGAAGCCTGAAAGCTCTTCCTGAACAGCCCCAATTTTATGATCAGTTTTTCAGATTGCAGCAAGCTCCAGTCCTGTTACAGCAGTTGTGAAGTTGCAGCTGTTCAAGTACTGGTATTTGCCTTGCTGAAAAGACAGCACAGAACTTTTGCGCCCTATTTTTCAGGCATGCCAAGTGAAGATAAAATTACACAGGTAGCTTCCCAGGACAGAAGTCCACATGCATCTTACAAATAAGGTACTGGAAAGGAAATTTTACTTACATTTCAATTTTTTCCTTTATTTTCTAGCTCAGAGGAAGCTGTCCAAAGCTCTCTTATTTTTAGGCTTGCTAGAGGCTATATTTTTGTTTGTTTAGAAGCTTTCCCACAGTTCTGGCATCCCCAAAACTTCTGAGAAGAAGTGTGATAGGGCATCATACTGCTAGAAATGTCCCTGATTTGTCTCAAAAATGAGGTGAAGGCTCAAGAAACAAGAGACATAGCCTGTATATCCCACAGTCTCTTATGTTGCTGTTGCAGATCAGTACAAGTGAAATTAGTTTCCTAGATGTAGAAATTACCATTATATTTCCGATTTTCCCCACCACTCCAACTCTTACCTTTCTGTGCTTGTGCAGAGCACAAACTTTGCCACTGCTGCTCATGGGGAAATATAAATCTCCCAAAAATTAATTCAAATACCCCTGATTTCCAACAAGAATGCTATGAGGTTTCTATAAAAATACCACCACCCCCCATCCAAAAAAACTTAACACCCCAAACAAAGAAAACTCAAAAACAAAGACCTGAAGAAAAAATCCAAAATTAACAACAAAACCCCCCACACCATGCAACAGAAATGTTACATTTGTTATAAAGCAGCTAATCAATGTTACCCATAGAGGGAATTCTTCAGTTTTTATGAAACAAATTTATTTCATATGTTTTATATGGAGAACCTTGGATTAAAGGCTGGAAAGCAAGTGGTTTAAGTGATAAAACTCCCGATTTCAAACCTGCAAATGAATTTGCACTAAACCTGGGGTAGCATATGGAATAAAAGAAGAGTTGAAAAGAAGGTGATCTGGAAAAAAAACCCCAAAAAACCAAAAACACACCTACAAATAAACCAGGGTTAAAAGTGGAAAAAAAAACCCAAAAACTAAATATGACAGACTATTTCAGCTTCCTCAGAAAAATTTTGTTGACTGAAAAAGGAAAATATCTGGACAGAGGTCTTCCACAGTCTTCCTAAAATTAAAACCGAAGTTAATACACATCCAAGTCTCAATCTGAAGCAATATATACTGTTAAGAGCTAGCTAGTTTTCTAGCTTATCTTCCCTTTTCAAAAACATCAACAAAGTTAACAAAATGAAGTGAGCTTGCTCAGCCTTTACCCTGACTACAATCTGTGAAAGCTGTAATATACACAAATCATAATCAGGCATCTATTTTCAAATCACAGGTAAAAGAATTACAAAAACACAGTCATAGATTTGTGCCCAGATTTCTGAACTATTTCTCCTAAATTATTCTTGAACATCTGTGCTGCAACATTCTTTTGTCATTTTAAAAAGCTGTCTGGGATAAACATTAGAGCTGTTGGAAATGTCGTTTCATGCAAAACTACATATACTGAGACCCCATTTATGATGCTCAAGGGATCAATATACTAATAAAAGTGAAAACAGAGAGCTGGTTAATTATTAGCATTAATAGGACAAATGGGAAGTAGAACAAAACCCCACCATTCAAACAACACCAATGCCACATAAGACAAAACAATCACTTCCAACAGCAAGCACTAAGCATCCAGCAGACAAAACACACATGCACAGTACACTGCTTGTGGAAACCGGAGCACACCATACCGAACCTACGCCAGCGGTAATGGCAGTAAAGTGCCTCGGAAACCATCTAATCAATAGCACTGCTTTTCTACAAGCACATACTCTGCTAAAGCAGACTTCTTAGTAATAAATAGATGCTTAATGCATTGCATTAAGGGTAAATACAACCACCTTAATAAACACACTTATTCCCTCTTTAAGGACAAAATGCAATAACAAAAAGAAGCATAGATTTAAAATTCAGGAGAAGGTTCCACCACAATTACCTGAGGGGAAGTCCACTGCTGCTCTTAGAGTGTCCTCAATTAAAGGCTCATGCATTCCTACATCAAATCAACAAGGTACATTTTGCTTCTAAAAGCTGCCTAAAGTTTCAGCTATGTGAAAAGTTTGGTTTACTGACACAGAGTTTGCAAAAGTTTCAAAAATTTCTGGGGCTTTGATAGAAGTCACATCTGCCTGGGAACTACACAACCCTCTGCCTGCCCTGCATCTACTCACATTGCATCATCTGACTGCTTTGTAACGTCTTCCCTAACAAGCTCCAAACACTGGAAGGACTTAATTTGCACTTAAGCATCCACATTCAGAGCTCCTATAAAGAACAAATAATGTCACCTACTGCTTTTCTAGGGAAATGTACATGCTCATTTGCCTCTGATGAGCCTGGAAGTTTATACCTAGTTTTAAAATTCTCCTCACAACATGTGGAGGTCCAAGCAGAACATGCAGTTAGTAAGTTAGAGAAACAGGGTCAGGTCCCCCTTGTAGTTTCTGGTTCTTTGTACTGCTGGCCTGTTGATACACCTCTCCCTATGGCTGCTTGTCAGTGAAATTCAGCTCTAAATTCCACAAGCTTCCAAACCACTATACTATCCTATCATAGCCCTCTCATGTCTTATTAACACCTCTAGCATTATTGACATCTGTCAGGAGGAACACTCTCACAGCCATTATTAAATGTATTGACCTGGAATATTGTGTCCAGTTCTGGGCCCCTCAGTTCCAGAAGGACATACAACTCCTTGAAAGAGTCCAGGACAGGGCCACCAAGATGGTCAAGGGAGTGGAACATCTTCCTTATGAGGACTTATGAGGGTCTCTTCAGCTTGAGGAAGAGGACACTGAGGGGTGATCTCATCAATGTCTATAAATATGTTAAGGGTGAGTTTAAGGAGGATGGAGCCAGGCTCTTCTTGGTGTTGGCCAGCGATAGGACAAGGAGAAATGGTTCCAAGCTGGAACATAGAAAGTTCCATGTGAATATAAGGAAGAACATTTTCACTAAGGGTGACAAGGCACTGGAACAGGCTGCCCAGAGAGGTTGTGGAGTCTCCTTCTCTGGAGACATTCAAGACCAATCTGGACGCATTCCTGTGTGATCTAATCTAGGTGATCCTGCTTCAGCAGGGGGGTTGGACTAGATGATCTTTTGAGGTCCCTTCCAAATCCTGCAATTCTATGAATCTGTGAATACATCACGTCTTACACAGAAACACTACTTGTGAACAAGTCTCTTTGCAACTGCACTTGAAAACACCTCTGCTTGACCTTGAAATCAGAAGCAGAGTTTCACCTCAACTGTTCTGCACAGGTATTTTTGGACCACCACTTGCCTCACACAGCAGAACAAGCTTTTTGATCTCTCCTAACATACTACCATGATATACCAGCAACTGTAGTAGAATAATTATTTCTGTCCATGTAATTTGTGCTATTCCCTGCATTTTCAATTTTTAACCAGATAAAATAATCCTTTCATACATGGACTGTGTTGGGATTTTTAAACTTAAAAGTCAAAACCAAAAGAAAACTGCTGTTTTGGGGAAATTATTTTGAGAGAGATTATATTGAATTCAAAGAGCTAAATTCTGTTCCCTCTCTCCCAATTCTTAATCATTTAAGCTCAAATTTGTGCTATAATTGCATATTATATTTCTTGATGTGACAAAGATCTTTTAGAAGCCATCACCTATATCATGCCACCCAGTTGCTTTGTTCTGGTTAACTTTGCTCTGAAAAATGTAGCTTTTCTGTCTCTGAAACAGCAAAAGTGATGCTGCATAACTTCGGTTTCTTAAAACTGAAGAGGGACTAATTTGCCTCTCCTCAACCATCTTTCAGGCATGGCTGATGCTCACCAATCCATACATACCAAAGCTTTTCCATTCAGCAAGAGTGATTACATATTTCTCTCAACTTCATTGCCTTCATCCAGAGTACTCTCTAGCTAGGTCTTGACCTCACAAGGCCTTGACCCTAACTCCTCCCCTTTTGTCTGAAGGAGCCTTTAACAGCTGACAAGTGCATTATCTACAAACACCAACCCACAGCAACCCACAGAGCTGGCTACAACATCTAGTTACTCCATACTGCGTGAAAAAGCTCCATCAGCAGGGACTTACTGTGCCTCACCAACACATAGTATAACATGAGGACCAGGATATTTTCACAGGTGTGGCCTGAAACCCCATCCTAAGTCAGGAGAATAAACCCAGGTCTCCATTATCTTAGACTAGGTACCTCCCAGTGAGCTGACGCATGGCTACTGCTGCCACCTTCTCCAACCATAGGCTTCAGCAGTCTGAGCCATTACAAACACCTTATACAACTACTCCTTTAAGTACCTGAAGTGATAGTCTGTCACCCAAAATCCCCTTGAATTTGATCTTTGGCATTCCTGTGACTTCTTTTTTAGTAGTATAGAAAGACCAAACTTTAGTGCCACAATCAAAGTGACTATTGCTCCTGCTTTCTCTCAGATCTCTTAATTATCCTCTGTGTTAGAGAATACTTTAAAAAATGTTAATATTAGGGACTAAAAGCACTAATAAATACTGATAGTAGAGCTTCTCAGAAAGTGGTACTCAGCTTTCAGCAGGCTTTCTGCAGCATAGTTCCAATGGACTCCAGATTTTAGCCTCATGACATGGCTGTCCATTGATTTACTTTGCAGTTTTCCCATCACAGTTTATTTTAGTTATTGATACAGCACTTCCTTGGAAAGTTCTGGGGAAGGATAACAGACATAGCAATAACGCGAAGTATAACAATTAACAATGACAAAAACTGAGGCAACAATTGGTGTCCCTGAGTGAGGAAAAAATATTAAACTAACATGAAAAAGTACCAAATCTATGGATGACACTATTTTAAGAAGTTGAGATAAAAAAGGCATTTTAAAAAGACATTAAAGTGCAAAGAGCAATAGATTAACAAAAGAGGAAGATCCAAACTGTTGAGTTGAAAAGATAAACTACAGTAGGGAGTTCATAAGTAAGAGTTAGAGGGATTTGAAAAAGAAATGAAAGACTAAAAGAAAGGACCAGAGGGGAAAAAACAAGAAAGATTCTGTTGTAATTGGTTGAATAAACAAATCAGAATTTTTCATTAAAATATAAAGACTGAAATTAAAAAAAAAAAATCTCAGAGTTCACAAAACAGACTGGGATGTTCAGTTTCTGACCTAGGTCAAAAGGCTTCTGGGGAAAAGAAAAGAAAAAAGCTGTGTGGCAGTGTGAAAGATGCAATGGAAATATGTAAACAAAAGAGGCACTGACCTCCCACAAGCAAACAGCAGACCAGTATATCAGCAATTAAAGATAGCTGTTATGTGACATTCCCTCCAAGTGAACCTCTACCAGACTTTTGTTACCTTGGAAGCTACTTTAAGATGAGGCAAGGTTGCCTCACTGCTTGATTGCAGTGTTTTATTTATACCAAGACATAACAGGACCTGACATGTAACATAGATGCACATCTTCCTTTTTTTATTCCAAGCTGAACATCAGCTCCACTAACATCTAAAGTTTAAGGACCCTCCCTCCCCTCTCACAGGCACATCCCTCATTTCAGCAACAAGCAGGTTTGCTGGTTTAATACATTTTATAAACTTGCTAAAGCACATTCTTTAAATCTGCCAAATCCACCTCCACTCAGCACACCATTAACGTAGCCCTGCTTGCTGTAAAGCCCTGCTGCTGGCTATTAAAGACACTAAGAAAAAGAAATCACTAAGGTGGCTTAGGAAGAACAGGTATCAAGCTGCCTGTATTACTCCCAAACTGGCTGACGGTGTTATTTGCCAGCACAAATTATCTCTGAGTAGTTCTGCACATCTGCAATTTTTAGTACTCATTTCCCCCCCACTGCCCTTCATCCTTATTCCCATTAGGAATAGCCCAGATTCTTTAATTGACAAGAGACTGCCCACAGTTTGACATTTTTATGTTAAACTAACAGTCACATTACTTTTTCATTTTTAAAAGGTACTATTCTTGATCAGCGCCAACACACATATTATTGAGTGCCTTTCAAAGGTGGCATTTAAATATTGCTAATGGAATTTCTTTGTAATCAGTCCCAGAGAGTTTAACTCTAACACACAGAAAAGCCTTCCTAGCATCTGCCATCGACTCAAATAACAGAAGATTCATAACTAACTCACACTTCAGTTTTTGTAAACATGATAAAGCAAGAAAGTGACTTTTCAAGAGAAAGCTTGCAAGCTGTGCACCAGTAAATCTCATCTGAAGATAAAGAGGTTTTGGGGAGCCTCTAAAGCCTTTTCCAAACATGGCAATTAAAATAATTATGCAAGGAACCCAGACCCATTTGGATTTCTTCTTTCTTCTAAGGCTCCTTCCTTTGTCAGCAGAGATAACTATTATTAACTTTGCAACAGATGCATACTGCAGCACTAACAAAAGTGGGTTTCAGGCTTATATTCTTTTCCTCTTACTTTTCAAAAATAATCTTCTTATTTCCCACTCTTGAAGTGAACATATTATTGAAATAAATTCTGGACAAGGACAGGTTGGTGGGTTTTATTGTAGAAAACTGTCAACCAGCTTCTTTTAATCTGCTTTTACATGAAGTGAGATGATTTTTTTTTTTAACACTTCGAGAAACTGTCGGCCCAGCTTCCATAAAATAGAGAAACGTTGGCTTCATTTGGAGTAGTATTACTCTGGGGGTCACAGACCAGCGTAACAGTTGTCTGCATCCTCTGCAAGCCATGGACTTCAGCATTTCCCTAGCTAATTCATGTATTTCTTAACCTAGCACAACTGTCTTGATAAATACTTACAAACTGGACTGTCTCTCCATCTGTGCAACAGACAGTAGATCTGAAGTCCATGCAAAACACTTTAAATTCAGAGCAAATTTATACATTAGTACACAATTATTGGGAAAAAATAAAGTCAAACTGCCTTGAAAAGGCCTAGAACCATCCTCTTGTAACTGAAAGCTGAACTTCACCATGCATATAGCACGTTCTGACAAACTAGTAGAGCTGTCTCTGTCCACGGCCTGTGCCAAGTACACTAGGGAAAGAAAACTCCGTTTTACCTATGAGGAAAGTTTCCTTCAATGCTCCACAAGCTGCACTGGCCTGAAATCATCCAGCCCTTGGGAAACAGTATCCCATCCAACCCAACTGTGGTCCTTTGTTCATCTATGCTGATTCCTACTCCACTTTTTCTTATTTAAGATCATGGACTCTGCAGTAAGCTATGCCAGTGGGTTCCACAGGCCAAAACATCCTTTAAAAGTTTATTGCCTCCTGTTAATCATCTGGTCCAAATTCCACTCCCACTTCCCCATCCTGCTTCCCAAAACAAGAGGAATTTAATGTTCAGTCATCACTATCAAAGTAAACAAGTCTTCCTAATTTTCTATACCTCTCTCATGACCCCTTAAGGAAACTAAATAATCTGTTTTTCAGTTTCATGTGATTTAAAATATTTGTCCTCTATGCTTTTTTCATGCCTCTCAGTACTTTCACTTTCTGACTTAACTAATACTTAGTGGGAACTGTTCACTAGGAATAATCCCTTCCTAAGCACATGCATGACATATTACAGAGCCTGATGAGCCAGAATGCCCCTGCGATGCTTTTACAGTTATCATTTTTCTCCTCATCACTACAGCCACATCTCACTGCTTTCAATATTGTCCCATTTTGTTCTACAGGATCCTGCAGGTTATGCTTTACAAAGATAACACTGCGTATAATCTCCTTGTACATGACAGCAACGCTTATCAAGTCTCAGTCCCGGATAGCCAAACAGGTCAGACTCCACAGGCAGAAGGAGGTAGGCAGCTAGCACATACATAACACTTGATTTCACAAAGTCTGTTTTACTTGTGTATCCTAGACACTTTGAATTCACTGCAGTCTTGTTCTCATGTATCAATGACACAGTCCACTGGCCATGTCTCCAAAAGATTTCACAAGCACCAACTGAAGTCAGCCTCTTCCTTTAACTACTCACTTTTGGTGTTACATGTCCCAGATAATAAAATTTGCAGGGTTAACTATAAAGTAAACCATTAGCCATGATAAACCCATTCTTCAGATTAAAATAGTCCTCTCTGGGATCAGTTTATGTTGGAAGTCTCCACATTTCTCCAGATTTAAAGGATATCTTCCAAATTTCACTGTGTTCTGTCTTAAGTCCCTTTCATAGTAAACCCCCAGAAGTGGGTTTAAAGTAAAGTAAGAGTTAAACAAAGCTAAAAAAAGATGAGATAACATTTAAATAATTAAGTAGCAACCAGGATTAGTTTTGATATAGCAGTTTATCTAAAAATTCAATAGCAGAGACAACATAGTCAATCCCTGAGAAAGAAGCAAAGGAATCTAGAGAATGAAGGAAGCTGACAAAAGGTTTTCTGACACATATCAAGTTACAGATGGGTGACAATTATACAGTAAATTCAAACAAACAAAAAAACCCCACAGTTTAAAATAGTCATTTATAGTGGAAAATAATTTAAGTTCTTACAGTCTTACTAACACTAGCTATATGACTTTGAATAATCAGGAATTCTGATTCTAGCACTCAGTGGTTTATCGGGTTATTCCTCACATACAGATACATCTGTTTTAAAAATTTCAAAACATACCTGAATGTTTCAGGTCAACTGAAACCACTACCTTTAATAGTTTTACATGCCTCCTGAGGGAGAGCAAGGAATTAACAAACAAAAAGCACAACTCCAATGCACCAAGGGCACCCTTTTCTAAAATATGGGCATGGTAATTCTTTTACCACATGAAATTACCTCAATCACAAGAGCACAAAACTGATTTCCTAATATCCAGAAGATGGTCAGAGCCTGACCAAAGCCTACAGAACCCCTAGTGACCACAAAAGTGTTAAGGACCTAAGAGCTAAACCACTCCCTGGCTAGCATTGTCATATTAGTTCCAGAAATACTGCCAATATTGTGTCACTCCCAGAGGAAAACTAATGGAACACTATTCAAAATGAGAATCCTTCCTGCAGGTGGGAAGGTATTTCTTCAATCTCAGGGTTAATTACATCTCAGCTATGACCTGGAGCACCCTTGTTATTTAAGTCTACAGGCTCCCAGGAGCACAGAAATCATGCTAAGTTATGGTGCATTTATGCTGTGGAAAGTGACTGCTAGATGCTAGTGTTGGAACTATTGTGCTCTTATGTATGACAGAACGAGTACTTGAAAACAGGTTTCTCTCCTTTCCAAGCACAAAAAGCTTGCTTACTGCCTTCAGCTCTTTTCCTCTCCACACAATTTCCCCTGAGTTACACGGTGTTTCAACCACTTTGAACCACAAGTCATGTTTTCCTGCTTTTAACAATAATTTAAAAGAATAGCTGCTAGAGCCATGGGCTGCATCCTGCTCTTAGTTACACCCAGAGATTTCTGAAATTGCACCAAGTCTCTTCAGTTGCACTTTCAAAACTGAGTGCAGAATCTATACTTGGAAGGACTAAGTCCGCTCAGTATAATGGGCTGCCCAGGCTTTAATTATTATTAATAATTCTTTATTGATTCTTTTACTGCTATTAGCTGTCAGCAGGGACATCACAGCATGAGTGGAGAAGGGGAAAAGTAATGGAAATTAAATGATAGCCTGCAACCAAGCAAAGAGAGACCTGTGCCGGTGTTATACTTTGGAGTCCCCGAAGGCTCATGGCCAAAGACATGAAATGTCTTTCAACTTACACAATACATAACTTAATGAAAAAAGCAAGGTGATGCTTTTGCCTTCTGCTTCTTTTATGGCATGTGTCCTCCATTTTGCATAGCTTACAGGTCTGAATAAGCAACCTAAGCTTAGATGTTTCCACACTTCTATTCAGAGAGCTCACTGTATTCCTCAGCATTTTAAAATTTACTTTCAAAAGATGTTTCCAGCCCACCTGATTGCAAAGCTAGCCTCACAACTTTAAATCAATAACCTACTGTCTGACCGAGTCTACAGGCAGGGCCCAGGAAAACAAGCATATCTAGCAAGTTGCTCTGCTCTCCCAGTCAGCCTGACACTGGGTAGGATGTTAACGTCAAACCCTATCTCAACCACTTACAGCAGCCACCACAAAAGAGCACTGAGTCTCCTTCAGGTACTGCCAGCTCAGCAGGTTTCTGCTGTGCCAAACAGCCCACTGAAATGGACCTTCCCTGCAGTGCGCGCAGTACACAGGGCTGGTAGGAACAAGCCCCCATTCTGCAATGATATAAACCTACTTTATATGCTAATACTGTCAAAACAACTCTTTGGTAGAGAAACTGTGATGTGCATTCTAACTCCTGTCGCCCTCTACAAAGACAATTTAGGCAAGAACAAAAATAGACAATACTGTAAACCTTGCTGATTGCCAGCTCAGTGAACCAAAGCAAATCTATGTCATAGTAATTATATTTACACTGTAAATCTAGGCAATAGCTCTTCAGGTGGTATAAATTGGCATTAGCCCATTACAATCAAGGAAGCCTTATTGATTTACATGAGCTAAGGCTCTTAGACAAATTTTCTATCAGTTACCAACCTAAAGCTACTTCCAGACCTGAATCGACCCATAAACAGTACACTTCTGGAATGTCTATAATTCCTCTTCACTGTGTAATTTTTATTACTAAGAGCTGAAAATTTGGCCTGTGGCATTCGATTTCTGATGACTAAAATCTGTGCTGGAAACAGGTGGCCACAACTTCAAGTCACTTCACAGCACCAGCCTTAATTATAACAGCAAATTACATGATTCCAGGTAAGGCTGTATCAATACTTCTAGTCTAAATGTTGAGTTTTCAGGAATCCAAAACATGACTGTGAGCTTTCCTTGACGCTAGAGCTTTACTTACAAGCCCAAAGCTGGCATTCTGCTTACTTATTTTAACAATGGCTTTCACATGCTCCCACTCAAGCAGACAGGCAGTAACCTGTCAGAAACTTTGTCTCCTCTATAAATTAAAACCATTAAGACCCGAGGAAGAGGAAAGGTCATATGAATATTGGGTATTCTATATTCCAAATCTGAACTATTAAATTAGTGGAATTGAAAACATGCCAACAGCATCTGAACAATAAGTATTCTCAGTCAATATTGCACCAAACTAGCTCAAGAGCCACAAGTAGTTTACTAATACTTCAAGTAGCATGTTAGATATGAAACTTTCCTGGGTAGCTCATTTACTGCACACACAGAACTTTTGCATGTATCAGATTATTTTCTTTCCTAAAAATACATCCTGAAATACTCACTTTAAATACATACACTACCAGACTGTGTACATGTACCCAGGGCAGAAGACATCTTTCTACTTTAGTGTACCCTGCTAATCACATGCCATCTGGTAATATATTATGTATTCAAAGATACACATAATATATCAAAACACATACTGTAGGCATATTATGGTGTGAGGAAAGGAGGAATATATTAGATGTATTCACACAAGTGTAAATAACTTCTCATCCAAGAGAGCAGACAGCTTTAAAGTACAATGACATTTTGAAAGATCTGCATTATATCTAGAAATGAGAATTTTTCAAATAAGCCTGAGCACTCAGCGATGCATTAATTAAAAACTTTATCTGATACCCATAAAAGTAATTGGAAAGACCTGCTGACTTCACCCATCTCCGAATCAGGCCCAGTAGCACGTTAATTGAGGGTGAGTTTACATCTGCAGCAAACTGAAATTAGTTCTCAGGACAGAGTCAGGGTTTCATGCATTAAATACTGATGTGCAGTTAATTTTACTTCCTGAAAGATCTCACTTAAAAAGCATGCATTTCAAAGCTACTCAATACTTAACAATTTAACACTTAGCTAAGTTTTATTGTACTTCTCGGTTTCAGCTACATGCACAAGAAGGCAGTGGTCTTTTGACCGACAAATGTAGATACCAAGTTATTTCTAGCCATAGCTAAAAAATGAAAAGCATTATCAGTTGCTCTATTTCTCATTCAAAGAAGCACTACAAACAGCTGTGATTTTTTTTAAATCGGTGGCATTTAAACTCTGTTCTACAGTAAATGCGTTTAACTCCCATCTCCTTTGAGATACTCACAATGGGGTTGGACACAAACACGTCTCTTTTACCACACTATGTTCTGTTGATCCCATCAGATCTTCATTAATATGCAAAGGACAGTATTTATTCAGCTGTGTAGGATTTTGTTTTCAATTGCATTTTCATTACCACTTCTTTCATCTCTTATTCAAAGAGAAGAATGCTTCATGCTTACATATAAATACAGTACAACAACTTAGAAAAGTCACATAGGACTCCATTAGCATAAAGCAGAAAGGAAGCTATCTACTCTATTTTTTACAAGAAATGGAGCAACTGGTACAGGCAGGAGCAACTCCAGGGGCACCTGCTATCAAGAGGAAATACACAATTTCCCACTGAAGTCTCAAACTTTGGGTTTGCTTTTCCTCTGACACTACAGATAGCCCTGGAGTTCGCTGACACAGATAAAAATAAAACCAAACCAAGATTCCCAAAGAAACTGCATTTACTTCTGTAAGGGAGGCAGAAATATTGGCAAGGACAGAGACAAGCATACAGTTATCCCAGTCACAGAAATTGGTACGAAAGGAAGCATGCACAGCACACAGGAAAGCTGTTTCCCAGGCATCCACTTTTAACTGTCTTGCTGAGAGACAGCATTCAGAACAAACCAGGCTACATTTGTAGATGAGATTATTGATGCCTAATTGAAGTTTTACGTGACCTCCTCTGCACAGCGTAGATAGGATAACTTTTACAAACAGTAGCTCCAACATCTCAGTCCCTTTCCAGATTTCTCCTGCTGGTCTTCAAGCATCTTAAATCAGTGTCACTTCAAATGTATGTCTATTCCTTTTACATTGCTGTTTATTACTTATAGCAGAGTTAACCTGTTTTATCTTCATGCCAACGATCCATGCAAATGCTGTCTGCAATTCCAAGATCAGGGATTGGAGGTCACTGATTAAATCAGCACATTGTTGTAAAGGAGATTGGGGAAGAACAGGGGAGATCAGAGAGCACAGTCACACTGCTTTCTTTGGGTGACTTAGTGGACTGATGCAATGGTATCATTTAAAGCAGGACTATTCCTTTTCATGGATTCAATTTAAGAGTTTTTTGGGTTTTTTTTTGTCAGAGATGCAGTTTCACCAACAGATGAATCCATGAAGGTGCCTAACTAGTGCATGTTAAATCTTCAAAGGGACTGTATGGCAGCACTCATTTCCTTCTCCCCTTCCTCACCCCACCCACCTTCATACCTGTCCACCATCTGCAGTTTAGTCAGAGATCAAGTTTTGATTCCTATATATGCCATATTTCAGCATCTTTAAAAGCAAGACACTCCTACACTCTGCAGGTTGCTGGCTTTCTGAGTAATTACTGTTCCATCATTGTCCCTGAGTGTGTGTGGAGGGGGAGGGTGGGGAGGAATCTGCAGTTGCTCCATTACCAGCTGTCATCTAATATTACTGTAACTCTTGTTTATCTTGAGGTATTCTTGCCACTGTTGACCCTGTATTTTCTGATATAATTTGTGATCTTATTCATATAAAAAAAAATTACAGGCATGTATTTGCACAGACAGCTCACTCATCCCTAACCCAGGACTTTTCTTCAGACTGCCAGACTGACATCTGCTTCTAATAGTCAGACTCCTCTATATGCTGCATTTCTTTCATAAACCTTTGCCAGAATAATTTTTTTGCAACTTTAAGCTATTGTCATAGCTTAAAATCCTGAATGCAATGAGCTCAGAGCATGCAACATCTCTGGAACTACAGAGGAACTCAGATTCTCTTTTAATTCTGTTTCTACCTTCTTACTCCATTCCCTGTTCTCCAACACTGGGGATAAAAAAAAAAAAACACAAACCAACACTACAAAAAAAAACCCCAAAACCAACCAACCAAAAAAACCCACAAAACCAAAATAAAAGCCCAAAAACATTTGCTACCTTTGATCTGAGGTAAGACATACATTTCTTTTTCATTTAAAAGTGCTGTTTTCTTACATCCTATTATGACTACCACTTGTTCTTAGACAATTGCCATTATGTAAGGGATGGTGGGGTCTGAAACTTGAAAATGAGCATATCTTGGAGGGACTGCCAGGCAGCAAGCATCACTGCAAGAATGCCAGTCAAGTAGGCTAGCTTATACAGGGGGCTTTATAAAAGCCTAGAATTTCTTACAGTTTACCACTTGCAGAAAAGATCAGACTCAGGTACATTCAATATCCTAAATGAAATCTACCCTTAGCTAAGGTCCAACAGGCTTTCAACAGCCTCATCTCTATACTTGGCATCAAGTCCAACATAAACCTTCTGCATGAATGAACTTAGTAGCATGCAAGCTACTGAAGGCAAGTCTATGTTATTAACAAAGCTAGAACATTTCATTGCATATTTTTCTAGAGATCATTTATCTTTTAATTGTTCTGGTGCATAAGCTACAATGATCTTGGCTTGTGTTTAATTATCTCATTTTCTCTAGTTTTCTCCTCTCACCTGCTGCATGTGGATACGAGCCATCTAGTTTCAGAATCACAGTCTTTCAAGCGGTGCCTGCTGAGATACAGAGATGAGGGAAAGGGAAAGGAATGAAATAAGGTTGTCTTTCACTAAGCATGCTGCACCAAGCACTTCATCTCACCTTGTCACTTCTTCATATCCCAGGCATATTGTAGCACATTGTGCTATATATTTTATATATACGAGAGCTTCTAAGCACAATCCAACAGCAAGTCTGTTGACTGGCTGAAAGGCACTGTGTATTTTACTGTTACTGATGGACATGAAATGCAGAAACTCAACCCTCCATATAGGTCAACAGATATTATAATGCATTTAATGTGTTATGAAATATATTTACTACTACAAGGAGTTGGGAGCAGAGATAAACAGTAAGAGAGGAGTGCAGTGGCTTCTCTTCAAGCTAGTTGACCCTTATTTTTCTTGAAGCCATTTATTTTTTGTGATTAAATTTCCAACCTCTGAAAAATGAAGCTTTTTCTCAGGCATGATCTGCTCACAAGCATGTGATTTGGTTGCCTATGCTGGACAGAACTATTCTTGCATGTTATTTGACCAAGTTGAACATCTTAAGTTGACTACTACAAAATCATTTGAGTCTGGGTTTTCAAATGGGCTTGAAGGGGGTAAAGAGCTCCAACAAAAAGCAGTATCATTTTTCTTGTCCCTTTGGAAAAGAAAGTGATCTAGGCCATGCTAAGCTGATGGACTAACTGTTTCCAAACATTTATTGAGCAGCTTTGGTCTACTATACACAGCAGAGGCTCCCAAATCTTACAAGGCAATGCAGTATTTTTATTCATTATTCTATTCTAAAATACATCATTTAAAACTCACCCATACAGAGATGACAAACTGCAGAGCTGTGTAAAATTGATTAGACACAAAGTTCATAAGTGGACTAGTATTCAAAACAGCTCAAATAAAGGGTTGTTTCAAGAGTGAAGGTAAAGACACCATAGGGATGAAGGTAAACAAGTGTTACTAAAAACTGAAAAGAACGAAGCTGGTTAAGGTACCGAATGTGGCTGTCTGCAAATACCTCCACATATGAGAAAAGGAATTAACTTGCTATTGACACAGAGCGGTTATAGCACCTATGTCTGCTGACCAACACTGTGTGACATCAGGAAACTGGCTGCCTGTATGTTTATGTGAAATGACTTCCCTGCTGAAACCCTGATCTTGGCCACAGCCTGTGGCCATATATACACACACTAAGATAATGGCTAATACCTCTGAAAGGATTAGCAGTAGGCTCATGATTTCTTCACTATTAAAAAACAATGCAACATCCTATTCTAAGCTGTGCAGCCTTATTTCTTACAAATGCTTTATATAATACTACTTCAAAAGCTAGAAATATTTACCAACTACAAGCCCTACTTTCTAAGAGCTAATTAAACTGCTCCAGGACTGCAGAATGTCTAATGCCAGGAAACGGGAAAGCAGAAATCATGGTAGTAAGAGGATCACACCAAATGCTGATGTAGTAAGATTCTTACATAAACCTACCCAATTTCTAGCTGCAATACACAATTGCTACATATAAATTCTTCAGTCAGTGCAGACAGTATGCATTTAGTCCAGCTCTTTGAGAACTCAGTCCCTTATCTGTATGCAGACTGCTTTTGTTCTGAGCCTTTCTTCATGTTTTCCCTCTCTTCTTAATTAACAGAAAACAGTTATGAATATTAAAGAAGAAATTAAAAACAGTGTAAATAATTTCTGGGTGTTTGTAGATTCCATATTTAGTTTTTAATTAGCCCCACTGGTTTTAAAAAGCTGTTTAAGAAAAACATATCCTTTCAAAATTTCCCTTGTGTTTAAAAAGGGAAAAAGAAATAAGGTAAGACCGTAAAATGGCAGTTTGCTTTTGGCTTTGCAGACACCAGTATCATATGAGAATGTTATTTCTCCTCCACTTAGCTTGGTTTAGGACTCAGTTTCCACAGAACAGTTCACATACTTCCCATTTCATTTAATAAGCGAAATGAAGGGTTCTGGCCAAACACTTTGTAACTATGATAATGCAAGTCCATCCTCTACAGAGTTAAAAGCATCAAACTCTGATTCCTAGTGGATAAATGCAGAACATACTGGTCGAATTCAGAGGTCAGCTGAATCCCACACTAACTATTGACAACAGATAGCACCAGATGCTTTTGAGGAGGATGCTAAAAGCCCTGCTGCAGTCAGTACAGAACTCCCTTTTTAAGGGTACATCCCTTTGCCATCCAGTTCCCGTGGTCTTGGAGATTTTGTTTTGTATTGTATAATTCTTCTCCCAGCAAACCCGATTGTCCTTGCTAGGCATTTAAACACCCAGTCTCTACCGTTGATATGGCAAATCTATCCTCTTTCAACTCTTGTCATGAATCAAGGTGACAGAGTAGGCTGTTCTATATCGAAGGAAAGAAAATTCCTCGCTCATTTTTAACTGGGCTTATTTCACTGGTGCTTTGGCATTCGTGTAACCTGAAAGTGCATGCCTTGAAGTGAAACCCTACCATGTATTCAAGCCAGCCTCTAGATATCATACCAATAAGAGCAATTTACCTCTGTCTATTTTACACCTCTTGAAAAAATACACCAAAGGAGACATCCACTACCATTGATCTCTTTGCAGCAAGCCCCGTTAAGTCAGTGGGAGTTCTGCATGTGAGACAACTCAAAGACAGATGCTCCAAGAAATCTAATTTAAAGATGCCTCAGGAAAGCTTTAAATTGCACTTCCCAGTGCATGCAGTGGGGTAGATCATCCTCTCCCTTGTGCATAACACCCATTAGTGATAATTTGAGTTATCCGTGTTCACTGGAAGGAGAACACAGCCTGGTGCTGCTAAAGGAAATCGGCAGAATCTCACCAACACTTATCCCCTCTGCTTTCTCACAGAACTGTTGTGCACACATGTACTAGAGAAATGCTGTGTGTTCTGCACTCAGGCTGAAAGCTGCACAACAGGTGGAAATTTCTATATGGCAGTCAAAAAGGTACCTGCAGATGGACTGACAGGTACTGATGAGTCTTGTGGCCTATGCAACAGCTGACTGACAGTATACTCAAAAGAGGCATATTAAAAAAGGTACACATTCTGAATCCTTATCTGCAAAAATTCTTTGAGGAGAAAAACTCCACAACCCTGAGACTATACAAGTACTTCATCAGGAGTCAAGAAAGTGCATCCTTTGTCCCACAATTAATGTTTTCTATAAAAAGAAGGAAAAGGTATTTGTTTTACCCTGACTCTTGCCCTTTTCGTTAGGTTCAATTTTATCCTATTAGGGTAGTTATGTATCAATGTTAAAACAGCATGCTATTAAATAAGAAAGTGGATTAACTGAACAAATGCCAGAGACAAATCACAGAAACTACTGCTAAGGAGGAGTGAAAGCTGTCATTCACGCAACTGAGAACACAAAGGTGCTCTGCCTCCACACCTGGAGAAGGAAAACACCTGAAGTGAGAAAGCAGCCAGGATTTGAAGGAGTAGTGCCTTATGTGCAGTTGACCACACTGGACTGGTTTTCCAGAAAAGGAACTGGGAGCAGACTAAGGTCCCTGGAGCATATTTGGGGAAGAAATACAGTCAAGTCTAAATCCCTATAAAAACCACGTCCAATGAACAATACAAGACACAAGTGTTCCCAGAGAATTGCCAGCTACACTGAATCTACCTTCCTGCTTGTGTGGGCAACACTGAAAGCCCATTTCCTCACACCCAAACTGTAGAGGGGCCCAAGCAAACAGGCTCTCACAAGCATCTACCTCACGTGGGGCACACCAGAGACACCCCAGACACCCCCACCACAACAGAGGAGAGGACCAGCTGGGGCCAGGCCTGGAAGAGGGCATCCTCTTATCTCCAGACATTTACCACCCCAACAGATGTCTTCTATCAATGCAAGAACAAACCTTTTCTCATATTGAAAAGCTACAGCACAGCAAAAGTGAACTCTTAACCAGAAGCATCATATTCCCAGTGGATGCAAATCCTTGCTATTTTGATTGGGATTCACTGACAATAGCTACATGTCAGGTCCAGGACAGTAGCACAAGCTTTTGGGTTAGCACCAGAAAAAGCAGTCATATGCATTGATGTGGCCTCATACACAAATCATACCTCCAGCAGTGCAACTCTGCCCTGCCTCGGATATGGCTGGTCCTGTGACAGACCTCATGCCTACTCAGGAGTTGGACAGGCAGGTGCTCAGCACAAAGCTAGCAATGTCCAGATTTCAGATGCAAGTATAGCGAGTCACCTTCCCACACAAGCTGGTTTTCATGCTAGCTAAACCATTAGCAATCTTCAGTCCCTACACATTAGAAGTTAATCCTGCCTCAGGCAGCATTAACTTACACATTAGCTCTTTAATATAACATCCACAGTGCTGGATAAAGAGTCAGATGGTACAAATATTTTCCCACATGACTCTACTCACTTCCCCAATTACTACATTCCCTGTTCTCTCTTGAAGACATCTTTTAAATGCAGTTTCACCTTCTGAGGCAGGAATTGTCATGGCAATAGCCCACAAAGTCCTTTTTACCCAGTACATGTAACTTTGAGCCTGGTTTTGTGGTATCTCCAACAATGGTCACTTGGTGGTGTGCAGCCAAGGCTGCTGCCAGCTAAACAGCAAAAACTTTGACTATTCTTAGAAAAAGCCCTCCACGAAGTTTGCTATTAGCAATAGGGTCATCATAAAGGTGCTATGTATTTGCAAAAACATGCACAGATCAAAGCATCCTGTATTTCAGGACAAGTGATGATTTATTAAAAATGCATACTAAATGCCTAATTTATAAACTATTTATAACCCAGTGAGGAACCAGAAGCTGTACTGTTTTACAGACTGTCTATGCAAAAAAACTACAAAAACAAGTATTTTAAGACCAAGCTGGATTGATTTCCAAGTTGTGCAAATTAAGCTAACTTTACTGGCTCTAGTTTTATATGCACAAACTCTTATGTGTTTATGAATAATAAATACTTCTTTCCTCCCCAGATAATTAGAGTAAGATTACATATATTTTGCTGTCCTAAAAAAAATAAATAATCTATTTCATCAGGATGCTGTCTTAAAATAGTTAAACCAATAGTCCTTTAAATTGAACATTTAAATAACACTCACAGAAATATCGCAGGAAAAAAAGCATTTATAGAAATTAATGCAAGAAAGTCACTAGAATAAGGAAACCAAAATTGTTGTAAATAGGCTTCTGAGACTGTTTCACAGGAAAGTCACTAATGAAATCCTTGGAGAGACTCAGCAATCTTTAGTTCAGCAATTCAACTTCGTGTTCTTTTTTTCTTTTCACATTTTCAGATGTTCCCCAAGGTGCCTGTGCTCCAAAAATACCTTTACAGTAAGACAAGTTCAAACACAACTTAAAAGAAAATGTATTTCATGTCATTTTGATAGGGTGAGGTTGTCACCTTATTGTTCAGCAACTTCCCTGGCAGATCAACCACTAAAGAACCAAGCAGGTGTTAAAGCTGAAACAAAGCTAAGTCGAGGTGATAAAACCTCTTTTTGGTAAAGCCCCAGTTCCTGACCTGGCCCTTGAGTTCCTAGAGGTTTTTAAAATCCTTTTTCCATGCAACCTAATCCCCACCTAAACAGGATATCCAAGGCTTATTTCTGTAAACTACTTGGCTCCCCTCCCCCAAGACCAGTTCATGTGCTCATCCCCTTACTTCAAAGCAAACAAACCCCAAACTGGAGATACAAGAGGAGAATATGGCCACTAGACTACATCACCAGGGCAAGATCTGTTGTGCCATTACATTGTCCAAGTGCTTGATTTATACAGGTTAAAGTTACTTCATCAGCAAGACTGACAGCACTCCTCTTGGCAGATCACTGCATGTCCTCATCTACCTAAAGGATATGATTTCCCCTGTGCCTCCATAATTTTTATTTTTTTTAAAACTGTCTCATTATGAGCAGAGAGGCTGATATTTCAACAGAGAATAACAGAATTAAGCACCCAGCATAACTCTTAACTGTGATCTATGCACTGCTGTAAGATAAAGAGTATATCATAACAAAGCAAGTACAGTCCATCCATCCTACTAAGTACTCATAGCCTCCATTATCACTGGGATAATCTACTGCACTTTTAGTTTAAGAGCAATGTCATGTGTTGACGCCTTGCAATTTGATGGGATTTCTGTTCATTAGTAGTAATAAAAGAAGCACTTTTTATTCATTAAATTATTTTAAGTGACAGAAAAAAAACCCTCTTTCTTAAGACAAGCATATGCGCAGCTGATTTTTTTTTCCCATGCAGTTGGGATCATCCCTCTCAGCACATTAATATTGTATTAGAGGATGTAGATCGCTTTTTCATTCTTAATTGGTACTTAAAATTTTCTCTCTAGTGAAAATACTGATTGATTTGGTGTTTAAATGAACTTGTTCATTGCAACTGCAAATATCCTGAATACTAAATAGTATAAAATAACTTGTCATAATAAAAAGATAGATTGACCATACCTAGAAAAATGTGCTATTAAAATGCTAACTTCGTAGCTACTTTCTAGTATCACAGAGCGAATAATATTGTGAAGGAAGTCTGGAATAAGCATGTCATAGTCGTGCTCCATTTTTGTGCACTACCAGCTTTGAAGGGTCAGAAATTATGAAATTGCTAGAGAAAGTGATCAGATTTAATAAAGTCAGACTCATTATATTTACTTTTTCATTTCTGAGCCTTTTCAGATTTCATGTTTACAGTATTTTCACTATATCCACGGGACCTAGTGTGTTTTGCTAAAAAAAATCTGCATAACAAGAAAACACAGACAATCCTAACCTAATCACATCATTTAAGATAAAAGGAAAGATGAAAATTTGGTAAAAGTTGAATTGGTTGCCTTTCATTCCATGCCCCCCACTCCAGCTGATAGCATTTGTTCATCAGCCATTACAACCGTGCATGGTGGGTTCTCCCAGGTGCTAACCCAGCAGGGGTTACCTGCACATGAAAGTTTCTAAAAACCAGCAAGTATGTAGAACAATCTTTTCTTTCCCTTTTTAGTGTGCCTCAGCAGTCTTCAAAATGGACAAGGGACAGTAGACTTCTATCTGAAGCTGCTAACACTGCTATACCAAGTAGCCTGCAAAATGTTTAACAGTGGCAGCTGCACAAAAAAGCTATAGAGAAATGAGAAAACCCAATAATCGGCATTGGATTTGGTGGATTGCACTGAGAAGCAGCAACACAGACACCCTCAAAGGAGAGAATTGTAAGAAACATTGAGTACTTACACATTAGGAGAGCTTCCTGGCTAGGGGAGCACTGAGTGTTCTGCGGATGCTGGGAGTCACAGGCAGAGTTAAAGCTGCCTAGACACCTCCAGCCTTGACTTCTGAAACGCTTAGCACCCTCTCAGGATCTTCCTCTTTCACCTGCAAAGCCATGCCTAGGCCCACTGGTTAAACCACTATCCTCAGGTACTCCTGCCCAGGGTTGGACACCCAAAGAAGTTCAGAGTCCTCTAACACCTCTTTTATGGACTAGTCAAGGAGCCCAGACAAACAGGGTGGTTCCTGACACCCCCACCCACCAACAGGCTGTGATGAAAACTGGCTTCAGCTGGCTCCCTGCTCAGGTGTGTCCTTTTGCATATTATAGTACTCTGCTACTGGAGGTGAAGCTGGCATAATACAACCTTATCTAAAGATTTTGTATTAGCATAACAAACAAAGCTTCTGATTTAATGCAGGTTCTCTGAATGCTGGGGTTAAAAGGTAAAAAGTAAGCCTTTTAATGGACTGCAGGTTTGTGGTCCTTGTTTTTATTCAATGTCACCTAATCTGATTTGCCTATTACATACAGATTTATTAAATAATTCATTTACCCGATAGAAGAAAATATGGTCTTTATTTAAGGGCCCTTGAGGTTGTTCTTTTTAACTTTTGTGTGCCTTACTCAAAGTCTACTAAAACAGAAACAAATATATATATATTAGTCTAATGATTTTGTTTCTTTAATACAAAGAGACTTTAAAAACTCTGAATTTCAGGCAATGCTGAGCCTGAAAACCCAACTTTTCAATTGAGCGAAGCTGAGGATTCTACCTTTGAAAGCATATGTTATATGCCAGTATTTTAGATTTATCTTCATTTTCTAGAATGAATTTATTCTTAACGTGGCTCAATATATTGCTTTGTTTTACCATTCCCTATTCTGCTCAGCGGTATTGCTGATTGTTTCATCAGGAGTGGTCACAACTCCAGAGAAGAGGGTTCAGGCAAGATAATTAACATTGCTGTAGAACAGAGCCTAGGAAAGGAACAGATATATGACGTGTGATGATGTGCAAATTGCTCTTTTGTAATATCTTAATATAGTGAGCTAGAGGACAGTCTTGGTCACATTAAGATGAAAGAACAACTATTGAGCTTTATTAAGCTGAACTCACTTAAATTTTTTATATGCTTTACATGTCAAGTAACCTAAGCTTCTGAAAATATACAGGAATAAGACTTAAAAGCTGGGATGTCAAGGTGGAGAACAGTGCCATTCCTCGGGTGTCATTACTGGCACCAGCACTGTTTAATATCTTTAGTAGTGACTTGGACATCATGTGGGATTGTGTCAGCAAGTTTGCACATGACACCAAGTGTAGTGGTGTGGTCAGCTGGAGGGAAGAGTCTCCCCCTCTATGTGACAGGTGAGATCCCACCTGGAGTACTGCGTCCAGTTCTGTGGCACTTGGTACAAGACAGACATGGAGCTTTTAGAGTGAGACCAGAGGAGGGCCACAAAGATGATCAGAGTACCTCTCCCACAGACAGGGTGAAAGAATTTGGTTTCTGCAGCATGGAGGAGGCTTTGGGGAGACCTTATAACAGCTTTCCAGTACCTGAAGGGGCCTACAGGAAAGCTGGAGAGGGACTCCTTACAGGGACATGGAGTGACAGGAAAAGAGGCAATGGCTTTAAACTAGAAGATCACAGATTTAGATATAGGGGGGGAAAAAAAATCACTGTGACGGTGGTGAGGCCCTGGCACAGGTTGCCCAGGGAAGCTGTGGATGCCCCCTTCTTGGCAGCATTAAAGGTCAGGTTGGATGGGGCTTTGGGCAACATGGTCTAGTGGAGGGTAGATGGTCCTTAAGGTCCCTTCCAATCCAACCTCTCTATGATTCTCTTGCTGTACCAAATATTTGCTGTTATTATACTTTCATTGAACTGACAGAAATACTGGAGGGCGGAATTTGGGTCAAGTGTTGAATGCTTATTACAAAAATACACTTTGTTAGGCATAAAAAATGTCCTAATAGGTCATCAAACTCATATAATTGAATCACTACAGCCTGACTCTTGTTTATTTCCTCATACACATCTAATCATTTTTTATAGTTGTTCTAGAGTAATCAATTAAGAGTTCTATTAATAGGAATGAATGCACAGCTCCAGCAGGCAGGAAATATCTGTCAGGGTTTCCTTGTTGAACTTTTCTTTTTTTGTGCAGTGTGAAAGAGAGAAGTGTATTCTAGAGAAACACAAGACTCACAAGTACAGGCTTTACGGGGTGTTGGCATAGTCCAGCACCCTGCTTTGTTAACCAGGGTGCCACCCTTTGGGTCCTTCGTGGCCATGTGTAACAGATCTCCTATGGCTTCATCTTGCCACCAGGAGGCAAAATGAAGGACACAGATACTTAGCAATTCCCCTCAAGTCCTGGAAAGAGAAAACAGAATAAACTCTAGGAGCAGTAACCTCCACTTGAACACCTTTCTGGTTTATTTCTGTAGCAAATAAACCCAGAATTTGTGAAGGGAATGAGTACAGACAGAGCCAAGCATGTGCAGGTGTCACTCAAAGCAGTCTGAGGACTTTTTAACATTAAAAAGGTTCCCCCAGCTTCCTTAGCAGATGCTCCCAGTGAACGGAAGTACAGCAAAGAGCAAGCCGGGCCTGTACACAGTAGGTGCGCTGTGAGTACCCGATGAAGCAATGCTGTTGGCAGTAAGGAATATTTCCTTTCCGGTTTTCCCTGGATCTAAGCTCCCCTGACACCAGTTGCACTAATTCCACACAGTACCTTTTAAAGCCCACGTAATCAGTATTGTGCTTTTTCTTCCAGTGAAGATTTTTTAACCAGCCAGCCAATCTCATTGTTTACACGTGCGCTCTCTTCCTCACAATGCTGACAAAGACAGAAAAAAACCCCACCAGGTTTTGGCCTTTCTGGCTTTCATACACACCCTTTCTCCTCGTGAAATTGCCCCCTCTTGAGAGTTAGCGAGGAAAGCCACTCATTGATCAACAAGTCACAACAGCAGCAAGACAGAGTCTGACAGTGGATCTGGCAGCTGAAATGAAAAATGAATCTTTCTGTCTCTAGCTGGCCAATTCAAAACCAGGTTAACACTACCTGAAATTCATCACTATCTAATGTCTTTGTGAGATGAGACTGATGTCAGTTTAATTTAATAGGCCAGGCTGAAAAATGCGACAGTTCAATAATTGATTCATGAGTGGATTAGACATCACTGCCTCAGGGGTGGCAACATCCACCAAAGGGTGGGGACAGTGGCTGGGGCAACAACAGCATTAGCTGTCTCCTTTTAGTCCAGCCTCCAAGTATGCCAGACACCCCCACCTGTGCTCACACCATGGCAGAAGTGGACAGACAGGCTCACAACTGAACACACCTTGGACAAAAAAGCATACCCTGCGTTATCCACCAGGAGAGCACACAGGGGTAAGTGGTGCTGTAGATGTCTATACCCTGCTGGGAATAAACCAAAGACTACAAGGTACAGAGCTGTCAACCAGGTGCTTCATGCAAGCACTAAAATTCACTGAATAAATAAAGGGAGAAAAGGGAGATGAGAGTCCTTTTATCTCTTTCAAAGATGTTCTTGCTGACTTTCCTCATTGCTGATAGATGTGGTCTTCATTCTTTGTCGGATACCTATAACACTGGTCACCTTTGTGCTGCTGTTTTCTCTTTCTGCTCATTCACCTCACAGTCTCCTTTTCTTTTATAGTATGTAGGGATGAACCATCCAATATTTTCCAAAACATTTCATAGTTAATGTTAAGAAGCCTCCAAAAAATCCATAATGCATTCTTCAAGTCACACTTAGATTATAACTGTCCTATCCTTGTATATTTATAGATAATTAGCAACCACTTACTTATGGGAAAGGAGTAATTGGGTTTTTAATTACCATCTTTTATTTGCTGATTCCGAATTGGGATATAGTAATGTTTGCACATAACCTTTCTGGTTTTCATGCAAATTGTAAGCACAGGCATGATAAAATATCCTGCACTTCTTCACAGTATCACCATGAAACAAAAATTCACATATATATGCATATTTTAATTAATTCCTAATTCTACACTAAATTAAAATTTTGACAGAAATCAGTAATTTGTATAAGCATCATTTATAGTGCTCCTTAGTATGTTTAATTGAGACAGAAAAGCAAAGTAACTCCAACGGCTAATGGTCCTCACTGGACATAGGAGAATAGCCCTAGCTGAATGAAGTAGAGCTCTTTGCAATCTAGGAGATACCACAACAAATTTTCACCTTTGGAAAGCAGATATTTTAGATGGAAAAGGGGCAGAAGCTCCAGGAATCTTAGAGTACTAGCTGTTTTTAAAGTCCTTTCCAAGGCCTCAGTTAAGCCAAAGAGGGGACAAACACAGGAAGAGGGTACCACTTAGATCTCACTTCCAACAAAGCCATAGTCTGATGCAAACTGCAGTCCTTCTTCCAAGAAAGTCCTTCCTTTCACACTTGAATAGTCCAGCACTCCTCACCAAACAGCAGCTGCTAGCACAGGTTTGATCATAGAATCATAGATATCATAGAATGGCTTGGTTGGAAGGGATCTTAAAGATCCTACCCAGCTTCCAGCATCAGGGACACCCTTGACTAGGCCAGATTGCCCAAAGCTCCATCCAACCTGGCCTTGAACAATTCCAGGGAGGGAGCAACCACAACTTTTCCAGGTGTGGCCACGAGAGAGTGGAGTAGAGGGGAGGAATTCCCCTCCCTCAACCTGCTGTTTGCACCTCTTCTAAAGCAGCCCAGGAGTCTGTTGGCTTTATGGGCTGCAAGTGCACATTGCTGGTTCAGGTGGAGCTAAGGGCTGGTTTTAATCTGTTCTCTGCCCAGTCTGCATTTGTGCTTGGGATTGCCCTGACATATGTTCATGTGGTTTGGATGGGGCCACTTCTCAAGCCTGCCCAGGTCCCTCTAGATAGCATCCCTTCCAGCTGCCTTGTCCAGAACACCTTGGAGCATTTGGATGTCAAGAATCTCATCTTAACCTATCAATGCTATTGCCATCAAAAGAAGTAAAATGGCATTTTTTAATGTATGCTCTTCAGAGGACAAAAAGTTTTCTTATAATATGAACCTAATATAAGTGGATGAGGGACAGAGAGCAGAAGCAGAAAAAAAATGAGTTTATTCTGCTTTTTATTAAAGAGAACACCAGCAACAAAATTTGGACACTGCTGAGGCATATAGGCCAAATATATTCAAGATAACATCAATATAAATATGATCTGTAACCACTAGAAAAAGATATTATCTTCTTAAATATGCATGGGTATTATCTCAGTCACTTTCTCCCTGGAAACAAACCTGGGTTTAGACTCCAATCCGGATTAAGTTTTAATAGCCAGAGAACTTAAAAACAATAGTCATTCATTTAGTGCTCCAACTGTAATGAGCCAGTACCCCACTTACAGATTTCTAAGCGGAAACTTTGAAACATACAAACCCAGAATCCATGCTGGAAACAACACAAACCCCACAATAAGTGTTGCTGCAAAAAAACCCAAACAACTAGTTTGCTTCCCAATGCAGGAGTCAAACAGGTTTTTCTTTTATTTTCCATCATACTGTATTACAAACAATTAGGCCATGCCTTCACAAGCATAAATGAAGAGCTGCTGTACCTAGGCTTGGGTTCTCAGCCATAACTGAGACGCAGAATTTTAAAGCCACTGCTAACCACCACAACTGTTACTATGATTTTACTGACCTCATCAGTACATGAGCACCTTAAGCAGAAGCCATCTCAGTTTGCAAGAAGCACTCTGTGAACGCCCAGAAAATGGCAATTCCAGCTCCTCAGAGCTCACAGTATTAAGGCTGGCCAGGCAATACCATGAGCTTTTATGGCTTTTAAGCTCTAGTGATCTAGTACTCCTTTTAAACTTACTTGCTAATTGATGTCTTGACTGACCACCCTCCCCCTCTCCTCCGCCTTTTTGTTTTTGTTTTGTTTTTCTTAAAGCACCTTTGGAACACATTTTTTTCCAGAAACATGTTGCAAGGAAACCAGAATAAAAACAAACAAACAAAGAAAAAGCAATTAAAAAAAGGCACACCAGGAGTTGGGTTTGTTTTGAGAAGAAAACCCTTGAATTCATCTCATGTGGTGATCCATCCTTCTCTTTCAGGAACAGATCCTTACCGCACATAAACTGTCAGCTTTTCACTGGAGTCCTTGGTGTAAACTGTCAGAGCATCAAGGTCAGGTCAACTTGTCTCTCAGATTAAATTGAACACAGCTGAGGTAAAAACATTTTTATACCTGTAATAGTAAATAAAAATGTTAATGCTTGACAATGCTCTGTCAAAGGCATAAGAGATTATTCTGCCCTCTTCATGTGCAGACTGCTTATCCTCTGAACAAAGCAAGCATCCAGCGATTGTTTGTGGTTACAGAAGATCTCCAGTTTAGATAGTGCCAGCTAGAAAGTATAGATTAAGAGACTTTTCAGGGTACTTCTCTCCTTCATGAGTACACAAATACCACTCAGTACTGCTCAGGAATAAGAAAACCAAACACTCACCGGAACTTTTCATTTTCAACTTACCTGCAAGGCTATTCATTCTCAAAACAGCCAAGCACTTTAAACATTGTAGTACACTCTCAGAGGTCTACTCAGGCAATAAGGACCTCTTTTTAGGGCATATGATGCCATGTATTTCCTCCTCCTCTCATATGGATTTACACTAAAATTAATTTTAATAATACTTCTGTTGACACTGACAATGCAGGAAATACACTACAGACAAGAAGAGAAGAAAGAAAGAAATACAAATGGAAAACACTACACAAAAGCAAAAAAAAAAAAAATTACAAAGCCAAGGGAATAAAATATGCCCAGTATAAGCATAAAAGTATATAAGTATAATAAAGGAAATATTTCCTGGTGTCTCGGCCACAAGTCAGCGGCCCCATTTTGTGTCCCAGTTATTTTTAAAACAGACTTTACACAGTAAATAAGGACAGAGGTGGGGAAGAGAAAGCGGAAAAAAACCCAAAAACTAAAGTGCCCTCTTAGGAAAATATGGCTTAATTAAAAAGTCTGCCATTGTTCTGCACTTAATTAGGGCTAACACAGCTGTTAATAAGTTTCTGATTGATAGTAAACCTGATGTCTGCACAGAAAACTACTTACTTGGTTCAAAGATGCTGATAGTTTCATACAGAAAAAAAGATTCTGTTTTGTAATTGTGCATAATGTTAATATTTGAAATATCCTTAAGGGTGATTGTACCTATTAAAATTTCATATGTGAAATGAGAAATAAATGAATTGGTGTTGCATTTTTAAAGGATCAGATTACTGTTGATTAAAGCTTTATCTACACTTGAAATTTCCCAGTAGAACAGCTCTACTGGTGGTTGTAATAATAAGAGGACAAGCAGAGATAGGCTGCCAGCAACTGCTATTTAAATTACAATGTCATACAGACCTGATCTGTAATGGGTTACACAAGACTGTGGTTATGATGTGGCTATAACAGTTCTTACTGCCAACCTAGCTATGGTACTGAGTAATAGAAGATTTATTTTTTTTTAAAGGAAAAAAAAAAGCCAGTGCAAATGCAGTTGGAAAGTTAGTGTTTCCCAGTTAAGCAGAGATACAGACCAGAGTATTTATCCACAACATGGTGATCTGAATGCTACCATGAATTCTTACCCTGAGATGTTAAATATCAAGCAACAGTAAGTGAAGGGGAAGATGAAGTGGAAGGACAAAGCAAGAGAAGCAAAGATGTGTAAAATGATTTGGAAGTCACAGAAGGAAGCATTTGAGGATGGTAAACTTCATAGAAATAGGAGGGAAGAGAAACAAGCCTCTAGAGGAAAAGGAGAAATAAGAAATTCCCATGCAATCTACTTTTAATTTTTCAATAGCACTCCTCCATATAGCAAATACAGTGAAGAGACTAAAGTAAGCTCTGAGGGTTGAAAGGGAAACACAGAGAAAAGCCACATCAAAAAAAGAAACAAGAAAGAGATTTGTGGAAGAAGAAAAGAAATCTTTTGACAAATGAAAAAAAAATCAACAGAAAAAATGTAGGTACTGAAAAGGAGTGAAAAAAGGCATAAAGAAAAAAAAAGAGGATAAGGAAGAATAGTGAAAAATCTATGGAGCTTATTGTGAGAGCTCTGTTTTGTTTAACAAGAGGTTTAACGCTAGGAGTCACTGACAATGAAAGTTTCTTCTCCAGCCTTTGAGAAGATGGTTCTCTACAATTCTGCAATTCCAACACAAGCTCAGCTGCCCGTGCCCCCCAGCTATTTCTATCCACAACAGTCTGTCAACATCACCTTCAAGATACATCCAGCCTGAGTCCTAACTCCTCACCTCCTTTCCATGACACAGCTTTGGCCAGGAGGCAGGTTACAAGCCATGGATCTGACAGACTGCTGCCCTCTTCCCTGTGAGCCCCACACCCCTCCTCCATCATCCAAAAGCACTGATACAGAATCACAGAATGTTAGAAGTTGAAAGGGACCTTCAGAGATCATCTAGTCCAACCCCCCTGACCGAGCACAATCACCTAGATTAAGTCACACAGGAATGCATCCAGATGGGTCTTGAATGTCTCCAGAGAAGGAGACTCCACAACCTCTCTGGGCAGCCTGTTCCAGTGCTCTGTCACCCTCACAGTGAAAAGGTTTCTCTTTATATTAAGATGGAACTTCCTATGTTCCAGCTTGGAACCATTTCCCCTTGTTCTATCACAGACCAACACTGAGAAGAGCCTGGCTACATCCTCCTGACACTCACCCTTAACATATTTATAGACATTAATGAGGTCACCCCTCAGTCTCCTCTTCCTCAAGCTGAAGAGACCCAGGTCCCTCAGCCTGTCCTCATAAGATGTTCCACTCCCTTAATCATGTTGGTGGCCCTGTGCTGGACTCTTTCTAGGAGTTGTATGTCCTTCTGGAACTGAGGGACCCAGAACTGGACATAATACTCCAGCATCACAGCAACACATGCTACCCACAAGACTTGCATGCTCTACATGTTTGCTCTGTGGCAAAAGGCCCGAGGAGTTGAGGAAACAGAAAAGTACCTAGGCAAAACAGAACAATGCACCAAATAGATCCAGGAGTGCAGAGGAGCCTGAAGTCCAAACAGGTGAGACCAAAGTCAAATCTGTTGAGGAGCCAACCATAAAATGTGTTCTTTAACCAAAATATCTTAAGATTGACAGAGCTGGGAGATTAGTTAATACCTTAGGACAGGAGAATGCACCCATGACAAGGAAACAGCTTACTCTCTAAAGGTAAATTAGACTTACCATACTCTGCCAGTGCTATAAAAATGACATAAGCCTTAGATGTGAAGTAGTGCATTTTCAAGCTTGCTTGTTTCAATAGAGTAAGGGTGGTAGGAAACAGCAGCAAGTTTGCTAGGCTTCTGCAAATTTTATCAGACACCTTTTTGTGTGCCTGATAACAGAATACCAGCACCCTCAGTAGCGTGCCCCGTCTGGGAAAGAAGTTTACTGCTAGGCAACTACGGTGATCAGGTAGGACTGCCGCGAGGTTGGCTAATGATGCAGCCACTGCTGTAATAGTGAGCCCAGACATGCCCTTCAAGTGACTGTCTCAGTAAATGAAAGGAACGAGCAGTGTCAGATAATAGCTGAGGAGACAGTAATCCAGGCCACAGTCTGACCTAACATCTTGGTGTCATGAGAACCAGAAAGCAGTCTGGACTTTAAAGATTTGAAACACATGAAATAAAAACAGTGTGACTATTAGAGCTCACGTGTGAAGTAGACTTTGTTACTGTGTGACTGCACAACAAAAAGAGAAAGAAAGGAGAATGTACTGCTTAAAGAGAAATTCTTACCGAATTCTTTTGCAAAAGCATAGAAACCCGTGACTGTCTTATGCTCACTGTGATTTGTAGAACACACCTTTTTTACCGAGATATTATCTGAGAAACAGAAAGCATGAGATTAATACTCCAAAAAGGTTCCTGATTATAAGGACAGCTATGTTCTTCGGTGAGAATGAGTGATATATTATCATTTTAATAGTATATGATGTCAAAAAGCTCTTACTTAGTTTACTTTAAATAAGACCTTTCCAAGTTTTCACATATGTACAGAGAAAGATTTTGGCTCTGTGATACAAGTATTTCACGCCTAAATAAAACCAAGGCTGTTATGACTGTAAAAGGAATTTCAATATTATTGCAGAGATCAGACGATGTTTAAGCAGGTGGTATCTTCTCAGACTGATGTGCTCAGCAAAATTGCCTGAATAAGTCATAACATAGTATGTACATATATTTAATGGAATGTTTTCAACCAACCAGGAGCATGTATGTTTTTCTTACATCATGTACCACAATGCCAGACTACTGGAAAGGCCTGTCCTTAGAGAATGGCTTTGTCTCTACAACAGTAAATCACATTGCAATTTACACATATGTATAATAAACCTAAGCTTAATGGTAGCTCATCCTTTTGAAAATGAGGATTAATTAACTTGTAAAGGCCATTACTCTAACACCTGTTTTGTTTAAAGAATTTAATCAACACACCAGAAATTGAGTAGCAAGAGCCATAGCAATTCCATTGTAGTTAAAAATACATTTCCTATTTGACAAGCTTAAAATAAGTTCTGCTTAAAAATAAGCAACTGACAACCATCTAAAAAAAGAAGTAACAAATTCCATAGACTAAAGCACTTGTGCTATAATGCCTCAAGCAAATTTATAAGCCATTTCCTAGAGTATTCTCAGAATATAAAGCCTGCAGTTACGGACTCTGCCCTCGTTCCCACCACTTGCCTACCCCCCAGATGTTCACGACAAAAGTGAAGAAAGTAAGTGTACATAAAATACAGCAAAATACCTGGCATGGTGCCTGTTAGTATAGAAGAAATCAGTTACCTACATTTTTAGACAATTCTGTAATTTGTACTCTGACAAAAATGCTGTCAACGGATGTCCTCTTACAGGTTAGGAGTTCACACTACTGTTGGGCTTTCTTCAGTGCTAAAGGCAAGTTAAAGCTTTCTGATTAAAAGGTTCAGGAGAGCAAAAAGGCAAACACTCCAAGATATATTTGTCCACCTTACTTTGGTACAAGTAATAGTTGTTTACACTAAAGTTGTTCAGAGTTAATGGATGTCCTATGATTCCTTTTTGGTTCCAAGTGAGACAGCAGCTGACTTGAGTAGGATTTTATTTCTGAGTTCCTATGCAGGAGGCACCAAGGAATTGTCCAATTCTCCCTTCTTTTCTTGGCAATCATGACTCCACTTTGAATTTGATACTGGATATAATGACCAACCTGCAGGAGACTACAACTTAATAAAATAAAAATAAAGCCCACAAGTTCATAAACAAACTAAAAAGGTGGGAAGAACACAGATATGAGCAAAGTAGTGTAACAGAAAACAGTTACAAAGTACTATTCTAGTGTAACTCTTCTATACTTCATATAATATGTTAAAATATACAGGAAAAAGTTGCATTATAAGAGATTTCTCCCACAGTACACAGAGCTGAACTTCTTACTTTTCAATTTTAAATCCAGTCTTTTTAAAGACAGAAATTCCTTGTTATAACCACTGTATATGACTGTATTCTTTATTTTAGTCTTCATTAATTAGACATCTGAATCAAAATCACTAATATTAATTAAAAACAATATTAAAACACAATTTAAAATTGTTATCTTCATATCATTAAAAGTTATGCTCTTTGATGAAGCCATATTTCTTTTCCCTTGCAGAACATAAAGAAACAGACTTCAGAAAACAAGAAGAGAGAGGGAGAGAGAGAAGGAAAAGAGAAGGGAAAATAATCCAAAGCAGGTCTACAAGATGCTCAGCTCAAAGAGGCTGTTAGCCACAACTTGAGAAAGCAATCTTAGAGCCATCGTGAGGGCTGCCTGGCATTAGTGGCTGGGCAAGCAGTGGTATCCAGAAAGCCAAATACATTTGGCCTTGATGAGATGGTTATAGATGGATATAGAAGACAACTATATGTACCATTTTCCTAATACATAAAACCTTGGTCCTTTACACTGTACACAGTTCTGGTCTCCACATCTCAAGCAGGACATAGTGGAGTTAGAAAGGTTACAAAGAATAGCAGTTAAATTAATTAAAGTGATAGAGCACTGGTATATGAGAAACATATAAACATTAAAATGTTTGGGGATCTTCAGTTTGGTGAGAAGGTGACTGAGGAGGGGTATGACTGAAATTTTACTTAATAATGATTGTGAGGTTTTTGCCACATCCTGCACCTCTAAACAAAACAGGCCACTTGATGAACTGACCAGGAGATAAGTTTGAGACAGAGAAAAGTATTTTTTGGTAAACAGTACATTTTTATTTCTTGTAGCCATGGGCAGCTGCAGAGGCAGATGGTATCAGCATATTCTAACAGGAATCACACATATTCATTGACAACAGGTCCATAGGGAATACAAAAAGTTTATGTTGGGATGTATCTTCTAACAATTCTACGGACAATTCTGGATGAGAGGATACTACGTGGGAGGAAATAGCCAGGTCTGTGTATATTCCCTAAATAGCATTTCCTCCTGCTGTTGACAGAGAGCTAGATTATCATTTCTTATGTTCTAGGGTTTTTTCTATTTGGCTGTGACTTCCTAGCTGATTTAGAAGAAATGGCATCTCTTGGGGAGGCATCCCATATAAGTCCCCTAGTCACAGTGATCAAGAGCCAAATTAGTAGCAGGAGCAATCCTGTCCTTATAGCAGTGCTGCACTTTGGGTATGGAAAGGCTGGGGATTTTTTCCTTATCACTATTTAAAATATTTGTGGCAAATCCTCCTTCTTATCTTGTGTGGGAAAGAAGGAGGAAGAGAAGGGAAATATAAACACAGACATTGCCACAAATAATTTCTGCATGTATTGTCCAATACAGTGGAATCCAAAACGTAGTATCTGTGGAAGAGGCACCAAGGTTGAGTGATAAGTGATGAATGATCTGAAATGAGATATGAAATTCTAATAAATCAAAGAAACATCTTCCCAGAGGGAGGAACTGCCTGCAAACAGCTTTGAAGGAAGAAGAAACTGAAGTCTCCTGCATTCATACCCCACACCTAGGCTAGCATAAAAAAGAGCAGTAACACTACTAGCACCATCTCTAGCTCCTCTGCCCCGTTTCTGAGAAAGAGTGATTTTGATTTTTTTGAAATCCCACCCGACACCACTCTGTAAATGCTCCCTGACCTAGACCTTCAAAAGAGCTTAGGCCAAAGACCAGACATTTCTGGGCAAAGAAAAGTCCTTCCTGCCCATGGATCCTGGAAGTAAGGATGTTAGTTTACCTAACATCAGTTAGGGTGGCATGAAGCAGAATTTCTAGAACTTTTTTCTAATACAAATTCAAAATATATAGCTACTAAGTAGTGTATCATCTGCACTGTACAGACTGATAAGTGAAACAGAAAATAGGACTATAACAACTTTCCATGAGGTCACAGGGTAGATCCAGAAAGAGCTCAGATAAGATTTTTTTTAAAGCTCTTCTCCCTCATCTTATTATCCTATCAATTCTTATTTCATGCTGTTATTTGCTTTTCTTTATACGAAGACTAGCATTTAGAAAGCTTTTCCTTTGTTTGAAATAGATAGCTATGTACACACATAGCTGTTAAGGCATACTCATAGCCATTAGAAACATGAGCTTTGAATTTGCAAACCAGCCTCATCTGTTGGAGATGCAGATTTACATCTACAATTGTGACAACTACAGGCATAACTGATGACGCACATTTTAACCAGCTCTTTTGCATGAACAATTATGTATTTAGGTACATAGTGTGCAGTGAATTGCACCCACAAAAGCAGAGGCTGAGTTTAGGCCTTTTCAAAATACCTAGGCCTTACAGAGTGCCAGATAATTGTACACCACATAAAAGAGAAGAGGGAGTTTATTTCCTGACAGTTTTTAAGGAAATGAGGACATTTAAGTTAATTATCTATGTTGGCTACTTTGAACACCTGTTGGGTTTAATTTGCCAGCACCTGGTGCCAACTGGGGGGTAAAAGGAGTGGAGGTTTACTAATTGGCAGCCTCTATTGTTTCTGTTTCTTTTGTTTCCTCTTCCACTTTTTTCTGTTCAATTTGTAGAAAGCGAACTCTAGCAGAATGCAAGACAAAAATGTGAAGATATCCAAGTATATTTGGAAAAGAAAATAAAGTGTTTTCTCCGTGAACGTATCTAATATACAAAACTTCCAGATTGATGAGCACCTTTGTTAATCTCAGAGGCACATGCACCGATTTGAAAACACCAAGGAACAGGAAAGATTGAAGTGATCAGTTTTCAGGAGCTGTTCAAAGTAATAGTCTCAAGTATTTTAGATTTATATTTTAGGGGACAAAAATTCAACTACAGTATAGGGGGAAAACCCCAAGATTTTAGGCAACAAGGGTAAACTGAGAGCAGAAAACAGAACTGTTAAATTCTTGATTCATTATCAGATGTTCAAAATCAAATACACATTCCCCTGAAACAATAAGAAGATTGTAGATATAAACAGAAGAACCTTCAAATTAGGTATGATACACAGTAAATGGAAGAATAACACGTCTGGATATGCTAAAACCACTTCTGAAACCATGGGCAAAGTTGACAAAGCCAGAGAAGAACCTTGATGCATACAGAAAGTTTTAGAGTTTAAAAACAAAAACAATGTAACTACAGACAAGGCAAAAAGGAGCAAATGTTTGTTGTCTGGTTTCCTGGTTTTTCTATGTAGAAGCAAGCTAGAGACAATGATTTTGATTTAGTTCTGAGCAATCTTAGGTACAACCATCAATTAAAAAAGGAGACTGGCCCCAGAAATGGAAAAATCTAAACACAAGATAACTAAGATGGAGTAAACTTACAAGGACAGTGATAAACCCCCAAGTAATTACAGATAATATAAACAAAGGGGAACTTGTGATTAGAAAAATATCATTGAGTGCAACTGCTATTTATTTTATTGAGATATGATAGAAGAACTCATTATTTTGCTGGTAGCAAAAATGTGGAAGCAGTTTCAAGCTCCATATTTTGTGCAGAGTGAAGGCGTATATGTATTAAATGTACTTGTGTAGTACATATTTTAGCCCTTATCATTCTTGTCAAATGCCTGTTCTACAGAATCACAGAAATTGATCCTCTCATAAGCCATCCAACCCCAATGTCATCACTTCACTCAAGGGAAGAAAAACTAATGCAGTGCTCTCTCCTAGGACAAACCTTTGCCCCTAGGCAGGTTTTACTCTATGTTGAGCCTGGGTCTCCTGAATCTTCAGCAACTATAGGCTGCCAGACAAAAGTTGTGTTTCTGCCAGTTACTTACAAACAAACAAACAAAAATAACAAAAAAAACAACCAACCAAAAAAAAAAGCTGTGATTTTCAACTGCATTCTGTCAGGAAACCACCCAGTGTGGCTGTAACTCAGCTCTGAGTTGCCCAGCGCTGCCTAAGAGAGGGAGGTCCAGTTACACAAAGATGCAACTCCAGATAGCTGAGAAAATTTAGGATGGAAAATTGAGAGGCTGCTTTGCTAACGCAAGAGTTCTAAGCAGATTTCTCCTCAGAATCTTTAAGCAACCTTAGGCATCTCAGTCCTTCATTGGATCAAATTTTTTAAGTGGAAACAACTTTGGAAACATGCTGTAAATCAGTTGCATGATAGGAATGCACATATATGTTTTTTGGTGAACTGGAGTTATAAGTCAGGCAAGAGAAGATTTTGGCTTTAGGCATTTTGTTTGCTTGTAAAAGTCAATCTGCCCCCAAGAAATGTCACATACTGTATGCATAACTTCTGTACTTAGGGTCTTGCTTTTACTTTTCAGTCAAGCATACTCACATACCTCTAAATTTCACAAAAAAGCACAGGAATAACAGAGAAATCTAAAACGAGCTCAACTTCAATGTGCTCAAAAGCTTTTCCAAGTAAAACAAAAATCTGCAGAGAGGAAAGAAATAAAAAACCAAACCTCAACACCTGAAACACTACCTCCTGTTAAAGCAGGCAAGAAAATATTAAATTTTCCTTGTAGGAAGTGAAGAAAATGAGCCAGAGTGTTCTTAGCTATATATTATATGGATTGTGATAATTTTTTAGGTAGAAAAATTGAATAGTTTTTTAAAATCTGGCTTAAAGTAATTGGAAATTACAGAATTAAAACAAAATATGCTTACCCATAAAACTATTTATTGAAAAAGATTTACCCTACATTTCATGAATACTATCCCAAGTATTTAAGTAATATACTCCTGTAGATTATACAGAAACAAAATGTAGTAGTAATACAAACTTTGTGTTTCCTAGAAACTTAAAAAATATTCTGCTGTTCTGTAATGCTTTTGCTCTTACTTTTTAGCAGATGTAAAAATTTAATATCTATACAAGTTTTAACTGGTATAAAGATCAGAATAATAAAAACTAGTAACAGAACTGCACTAATTAGTATTTCTGGTAAATAATTAATCATCAACCCTTTGCATAGCCCCCGGCCAAAACTATATATTGTCTCAGACTGACAACACATAAACCTCCAGAGGCATCCACTAACTTCAATTGAGCTTGAGGACATTTGTTTATCTAGAAGTACATGGTAACTTTTAAATTAAAATTTTTATTGTTAAAGTATTGTTCTGGAATAGAAAATTGGCTGCACCTATGTTTGAAATGCCAGTTTTAATCATACAGAATGACTTGTGACTTCATAAATTTTTGGTACAGATGGTAGGGATTTCCTGGTGGGAGACTGTAGTGCCAAACACATTTACTCCTACACAAAAGCTTGTGTGTCACGTGGCACCAAGGGGTTAATTTTTTTACAGCAGAATTCTCTACATGATAATGCACTTTCATGTTCCCCATCTGGCTATTGTAAAATCACAAAGGCTGTGAAGGCACAAGCATGAAGTAGAAACTGGTGTCCTGATTTTCAATGGTACTGAGTTTCTGCAACTCCCACTGAAGTAAGATGGGAGCTACAAGTGTTCAGTAGTTCTCAAAACCAGGCCATATTTGGACATCTTAATGAGCATTTATTAAAGAATTCTATACAGTGTCACTTAACACTTACGGTCCCTGTTTCTTCTCTGTATACTCATCTAAAAACCTACAGTCCTCACTTACAAATAGAAAAACATGTATCAAGCACTTTGAACACTGATACGTAATTCACATTAAAACCATAAGCATATAGGGGAATGCAAGTAAGTCAACTGGAGCTTCAAATTAAGCACATAGATGAAAGGTAGAGAGTACAGAATGACAATCCCTTGAAGGGCTCTCCTTCAATCTGTCCACCGAAGCTGGGGAATTCTTTGCCACAAGGAAATTTTTACATTAGTTTAAAAATATTTGGGCAGGTCTGAGCTTTGCTACCACCACTCACTTTCCATTCAGGAAACCCTGAGCAACAAGTGGCTGAAGGCAGGCATAATATTCCAGTACTGAATGCTTTTTCTGCTCTTATTCTCTATGTTTATCCTTGGCCACTGGTGATGCAGAAGCGCACAAGGACACTGGGCACCACACATGCACAGTACTGAGCCCATGGACCAAATCCAACTAAGTACTGTCTGCAAGTAGAGCAGCTGCACACTGTGTTCACACACATCCAAGGTATCTAATGTTGGAGCTACTACCCACAGGGAGATGGCTGCCCAAGTCTCCTTTAGAGGTGGAGACACATCAACCAAAGCCAACGATAGCAAAAGTCAGCTCACACTAATGTAGAGATCTTTGCCAAAAAGCCTCTTTGCAATTCTACTGTAATAGAAAACACCGGCTAGTCACATACAGGGAAGGTTGTGGCACAAAGGCAAGATCACTGTCTGAAGCACTGTCTCGTGCAGAAAGTTTTCCCTTAAGGAAGCAAATTAAAACTTCCAGGAGTAGCTCAGCTGGAGGAACAAGTGGATTGGGTGTAATTCTTCCAGAGCTCAGTTTCTGATGGTGTATATTTCTGATCAAATAACACCTACAGAAGCTCTCCATAAGAGACTTTGGAGTGAGCTCTCCGGCGTGAGGGAATTCTGTCAGTAATCTACACTTATCACTCAACATTTAGAAACATTCAAGCGTTCTGTGTTGAAATTAATGCTTAAAGGTGTTGCATATTTACTGTGAAAGTGGAAACAGGAGGCAGCCGTTATGCAGTTGTGTTTGTAGAGAGTTTATAGTGAAAATAACCAGTCTGCTACCTGCTCCTTAAATGAGGAAATGCATTGTAAATTAAAATCTATTGTGCCAGAAATGTTGTATGGTATCAAAAGAAAGAGTAGTTTGCTGTGAACTATAGGAAGGTCTTACTACATGCAATTATGTTATTATAAGGAATTTAGTCTCAAAATTCATGAACATCCACGGTGAAAAGTCATAAAATCACACGGATGGCAGCTCTCTGTATCTTTGGTTTCACAAAGCAAGAACAGTGTGGCACACAGAGCAGGGAAGATCTGGATGATAACTCTCATTTTCCAGGCCACTGCAGAGTTATGTATTTGCTTGTGACTATTCTCCCACACTCAAGAATGCATCGAAAAACTTTAGAAAAAGGTGTAAGCTAGTTCAGAATGGTTCTTTTGTAGGTGTGGGGCAAAACCAGTGGTCCATTTTGAATAGAGCACACTATTTATCCTCATCCATACCAGAATATTTTTCAATGATTCACAGGCATTTCTGTTTCTATATGGCACAGGAGACAGATACAGAAGAAATTGGGGTTCACAACCACCACTTTTATCTTTAAGTAGTTGATATATATATCCCCTCTGTTTTAACTTCAATTACAAAATAATGTAACTGTTTCATCACGCAGCTGAAAGCTCGGTATTCTCAGAGCAGTGTGGTCTGTAGCCCTGCCAGGTAGCTGGGAGCTTGCATCTTCCCTGCCCAGCACTCCCACTCACTTGCCTTCACAACAGCAAGATTTCTCTGAAGCTCAATATTCTCTTTTTAAAATTAGAAAAGAAACACCAAACTTTATTATAGTGACAGAAATGTTGTGAGGATTAATTAAACCTGACCTGAACCCATACTTCCATATTATATAAAAGCATATGGGAAATCAGGTAAAGTTGTCTTGTGTAAGGACACAATGTAAAGCTTCTCCTAGCTAATGGGCTTATCAGAAGCCCGTGGGATACAAGCAAAACATGTTAATGGATTTGGGAGCTCTAGATACAGCCCCTACAAGTGTCCTGTTGCTTAGGTTGTGGGTTTTTTGTTTGTTTGTTTTTTTTTAATTTTCCACCCTACTGAGTTCCACTGAGGCAATACAGTATCTTTATGTACCAAGTAAGAGGTATAACACAAGGTGAAGAAATGTTACCTCCTCAAAACACACAGTTATCCACTGATCATCAAGTAATTCATTAGCTCTGATTCTGTGAGCAGGATCAATTTTCAGAAGTGGTATCAATACTTTTTTTGCCAGGAAAAAACAACCCACAACATGGATACAGCTCATTTCTTCTAATAACTCAAGACATTTTCAACTGAGTGCTTTAATTCAGCAGAGAATATTTTACTTACAATGCTATGAAATTAGTTCATAATATCATTTATGTCAATTTATTTTTTTAGCATCAGGCTTGTTTTTATAAAATGCATACTGTTTAAAAGAAAAAAGAAAAAAAAAAAAACAAACAAACAACCCTCCCCTCGCAAAACCAGCCCAGTAATACATCTGTGGAATTCATTGCAATACTGTCAGCATTTATTTTGTGAAAGCTCTGTGGACTTACCAGACTCACTGTTTCCCAGATCAGATTTTTAAAGCACAGGTCTCACTTTCTTATTAGTTCAAAAAGCTTTTCTTCTAAGCTTGCTGTAAAAGGTGTAAGAAAATTAGGGTCAGTGAACAGATACCTACTATTTTTCACTGGTGGGGAAAAAACTATGTATTATGGGATCACTGTGAATTCAAAAAAGTTTGCAGGACTGGAAAGGCTTCAGAAGAACTCTACAGAAGTGACTCAGGTTCTGAAAAATGTCTCTCAGAGGGTTTTAAGGGAAAAAGGTGACGAGGTTAAGAGGTAATTTAATCTTGGTCACTAGGTATCCATGTAAGAAAGAGATAATTGTTATTATATGGATTTTTAAAGTAGCAGCCAAAGGTTCAACAAAACACAACAATTGAAGCTGAAAGTAGAGTACTTTGTCGTTCTGTAACTCATTCACCCAGACCACTTGGCTAGCTGAAAGCTAGACAGTTGCCACCACACACAAGATTGCCACCACAGAAATTTTATTTACTGCAAACTCTTCATACCTACTCTTTCTATTGATTTCATGTCAAAGTAATATTGCCCATTAAACAATTCAACAATTCCATCCTAGCAACTGCTACATTTCAGTAATAAGAACCATCATTAATTCGTGTCCCACTGTTTTTAGACTAGTGGGATAAAACTCCACTGAGTTCATACCAATCACAAGAAATGAAACAACAGCAACAAGACAAAACCAGACTGCCCTCAGTTTAGGCATTTAACTCCAAATCACCTGTCTTTCTAAAAAGCAGGGGTTGGATCAGACACAGGTCACTGACTCAGTATAAGGATTACTAGATGCGTTATAGTCTGTAGCTTTGCTTTATATAAGGAATTTGCTTAGTCAAACATGGTGATTGTTTGTGTCCCTGAAGCCAAGTGTATTGCTGTTCAAAAACGTCAAGCTCACTTCCAAATTCTCTCAGTATGAAACATGTTTAATTCACAATCTCAGGTGCTATTCTTCATTGAATAGCTGTAAATTAAAGCAAGTGTGATTCATGGAAAAACATGGAAGTGCATAATATCCTTTTACTGCTACAGAAAATTTTAATCTTTCTAGTAGAAAACCATAAATACTATGGCAAAGCAAACCACCACGTTTAATTATTCACTTTTTGTTCTGGTACCAAGCCATACCTACTTTAGCTACACAGTGTGAACATTGACTTACCTGGCCTCAACTAAGCTAAATTGTCAGTAAAAATAGGATAATAAAAAAGCAAAGACATCAAAAATATCAGAAAAAAATTTAAGACCTATCCATAAGTGTACATATTAAGAGTACTTAGATTCATGAAAATGTACCATGTCTATGTTCTTGCCATATATCTATTTCTATTTTAAGTTAAATATTTGTGTAAATGTGGTATCTGAATGTCTGTAAATTCAATTTACTCACCTACTTCCTTCATGCCAGCTGTAATCTTAAAGGTGTGGTAACAGTAACAAAAGGTAATATACATGAAGCTAGAAAACTAACACAAATGCATTCCTAAAAATGTTGCGTTAGCATCAAACCCAGAGTTTAAACTTGTTTTGTGCTTGGTAAACAGTCACTGAAATCAACAGAAATACTAACCAGAAGCATCAACTGTAAATGTGTATTAGACAATATATTTCAAAAGTAAATATTGATCTGTGTTCTACTAATCATAAATTAAAAGCTGTATCATGTGACCTGTGTTTTCAAACAAAGCTAATAAAGCCAGATTAAATTTTTAACAGATTTTACACCCTACTATTCATGCACAACTGACATGCAAAAGATCACATGACAAATACTTCCCTGAAATTAACACACCTTATTGCCATGTTTAAAAAAAAAAAAAAAGGAAGGTAACTTCATTAAATAAATTATTTGCATCAAATTATGGTTTTAGCTCTGCTCCCATAACACAGAAACAGCTACTGAAAATGTAATTGGCACATCCTATTGAAGGATGCCTGTCACTTTATATCAAAGTAAAATATTCTGGAGTTTCATTCATGTGGCTTTAATTTTTAATTTTAAGGTAAAACATAAAATTAATATTTTATTGCATTTTCCCCTAAACTTTTAATCTCAAAATGACTTCAACAAAAATTGCTGTTTTCTGTTATCCTCCAATTCTCCTTCCCAATCTCACTTGGGACTTAAATCCACACAGAGCTCAATTTGAAGAATAGAAAACAGAAATAGTGCATTCATTTCAGGACGCAATGTTCTAAGTACTGCCTGGTGACAATGCCCGTTATTCCGTTATGCAGAGATAGGACTACATTCTCTCCAGACCAAGGCAGTGACAGACAAAGATGACTTCAGCTAAAGAAATCAAGTTAAGCAGGTGAAATGTATCACATGGAACCTTGAAAACCTGAAGAAATTTTCTGTGCCTTTAGAAAAGCGCCATGTTTTTCCTAATCAGTTTCTTATAGCTGCCATGCAGGAAGTAATTTATTAGACATTCCCGACCTCTTTAGTTGCACAGAGGTTTCTGAGCACTGCTGCAGGGCCGGAGTCTCCAGCACACTTGGAAGAAGGAGCAGGAAATCCAATAGCACAGATTGCACATGGTAAAGCAGCCTCTGACCCTTTCTGATTAGAGAGCATCATGTGGGCCGTGCTTTCCAAGTGCAACAGGCAGCAGAACTCTGGCTAGCCTCCTCTGTCAGTGTGCTGACATATGTTTGTGTTTTAATGGATTTTCTTTTTGTTGGTTACTATTGTGTATGCTTCTATTAGTATACGTTAAAATAAAAGCAAAATGAAAAGTGTGAAGTACACCTCAGTTTAAATTACATATAAAAATCCATCACGCTGGTATCGCCCCATTATGCAGGAGCAACCCTGTGCATTAACATTCATGAAAACAGAGTTCATGAGTCACCTCAGGGCTTACGCTCCCCGTATAGGTAGAGACTGAGCCTGTCGTGGCAATAATACCCTTGGTACCTAGATGGAGCATGCCATCTGCACTGCAAAGCGAGCTCTGGCAGCTAGCAAATTACCAGGGAGGCATTAACTGCAGCCTGGGAGGGTCAAAGTTGTGATGGCAGCAATAATGGCTGTAACGGTATCTTTTAGCCCATTAAGGGAACACCGGGAGCACAAGCTATTATTCAGTGTGGGAAGAAAAGTAATTTGCAAAACCAGAATTAAAATCAAGGTATGATCTTATGGCTTTTGTATTACTATTTTCAAATAAAGCAATAAAAAGGTGTGCAAATTGTGTTCTGTTAACTCATACACAGTATTTTCATTCTTGTGTAGTTAACACAAGAAGGGGTGAATTAATGTTGGTGAATTCTGACATTATTGTGATAACAAAATACTAATTTAAAAAATATTTATATTGCTAATTAAGGCAGAAGGTCAGAAGTTCTAAGCTCTGGCTGCAATCGCCACTGTTTGCTGCTCTGAATTTCACAAGTTGTGAGCTGTGAATTGTGCTGATTGACTGCACTGTTCTGGATTCAGATTAGCCAGTCAAACCATCCAATTTCTACCAACCATTTTATAATATATTCTATTGCATTACATTGTGCAAATCCTGCTGCCATGATGCAAACATTAATATCAGGAAGTACAACAATAAGGCTCATTATCAGCATAAAAAGTACACGTGGATTTCAGAAAGAATAAAATATAATAACAATAAAGACACTAAGGCTATGAACACCTCATCATACTGACACAAGAAGAAAAGTGAGCTAATTGTATAGAATACAAATGGAGGACCTAAACCAAAAAAATCCAGAAAGAAAAGCTGCATGCCTGTGCACTCATGGACCGCGTCATAAGGTACAAACTCATCTGCATGCCAACACAAGTAAAACAATCACAGAACAGGAATAACAACAACAAATGAGATGGCAAGTGGCAATGTTCTTAAACACTGGCGTTAAAGCATCATCTGGGGGCAGCTGAGAGAAGAAAAAGACAAACGGGGGAAAACACATACAGATGCACTGTGGAGGAAATCCGGCCTCTACGTTCATCGTGACACTTTAGTTACATCATAGGAATGGTGATTCATATACTTTGCTACAATTTATTTTTTAAATACTGGGGTGCCTCTTTATATTATCTAGCTTAGACAGGGTAAGAATTTTTTTAGAGAGGAAGTACTTTGTAACTAAGACAAATGCTACAAATTATGAAAGACTTCAATGAAACCATGCATGTACTCTTATAAATGTAAAATTCTATTTCTTCCTCTAATAACATCTGACTAATAAACTTTCAGTGGACAGGGACAACTTGTACAGGTAGACTGGCAGCCCTAGAACATCTCAGTGGCAAAGCTACCATGGGAAAGGGGGAAAGAAGACAAGCCCTTACCCTGATCCCCCAACTTGTATAATCTATTTAAGGCTTTGACCAAAAATCTGTAAATCAATAACTTAGTTTTCATATATAGATCCAGACAACGTATGAGAGAAAGACCTAAACTATCAGTTTAGTTTTATGGTGTTACTCTCCGATGTTCCATATAATCCTGATATAACAGAAAACTCAAGTGGTTCATAAATCAAATACTCCATTTTTAACATTGAACCATATCTTTTACTTTATTTTGCTAAGAAATTTGTAGTGTTTACATATAAGCAATTGGAAGAGTTAAGACTTGTGAAGCTTAAGCTTTTTTATTTCAGTGCAAAATTGTAAGTACTTGTATTATAAATGGGTCTGTACATTTTATATTACTTCTACAAGCTACTTACAGCATGTACATAATGACACCTATGCTCCAAATGTCACACTGTTGGCTGTAGTCATAGGCACTGATAACTTCAGGGGCTGCCAACCAAGCAGAAAAAATAGTATTAATAATACAAAAAAAAACTTTTAAATGCTTAAACACAAAGCATGAAGAATGTGCTGATGTGGTATAATTTATTCCCACATGTAAAGAGGAACCAACAGCAGATGTTTAAATGAATAATGTACAGACCTTAACAATTCATGCTGATGTGTCCTCACTTTTATCATTTAGCTGTTAAGGGGGTGGTGACATCATGACATTAGCTGTGCAATTAAACATAGTACTCTTTTTCCCCACAATAAGTTATTAAAGCAGTATTTGTAACACACTGACTTTAAACACTGCTCAACACCCTAGGAAATTTTATTTTTCTCCTAGATAAAAGTGCAGTACATAAGAACACAGGGCATTTGTAAAACAAGAGAGCCTCTGCTTGCACATATTGGCTTGAATATGATGGACAAATATGATGGACTCAATGCCAAAGTAAAATATTCTCAAACTTATTTGTCTATATCCTAGATTAAAATTTCATTAGTTATAGTCTATTCACTACTCTATATAATTTCGGTCACATGTCAAAAACGTGCTTCTTTGGAGCCATCTTGGTGACATTTCCTCTACTGTATTACGAGAAATGTGGTTTGAAGTTCGCAGCACAATCTTCACTTCCAAAATCAACAGAGATGACTCAGTCTCAGTAAAGAACAGAAGATAAAATACTTCACACAATAGAAGAAGAGATTGATAGAGACTATTTTATTTGGTGTAGTCCCACCAAATCAAAAGCCTTCATTAACTAATCTAAGGTTTTTATACTTTGGGTAGGTACCAGGCTTCAGATAGTTAACAATTATGTCAAACGACTTTAAATGGTTACCTTATGGTTTGATAATACAACATCTGGTAAACCAAGAAATATTTACTATTAATATTGCAAATTACAGTGTCATCTCATTTTTAATTTATAGTTTTGAGAACTTTTTAAGCCAGCAGGAATTCATGCTACTAACATCCTATAAAAATTTACAAACATAAATAAGTTTATATCCTTATATTCATATCCTACAGATAATAAATGACTGAATCTGGAGGTTGCTGTTACTTTTATGGCTTTTTATTAACAAACAAGTCTGGTTAAATCACAGATTTACACAAGTCTAACACACAAGAAGGGAGCATGCAATAGATGGAAATAAGAACAAAAGGAACATATAAGCCATAAGAGAGCCAAAATCAGAAAGGAAGAATGAGGAGCAGCTAACAGGGGACATAACTAAAAGTGAAATAATGTCTAAGTATGTGAGTAGTGAAAAGACAGCAAGTAAAGAGGCTGGTACCATATTCAACCAAGAATGCAATTGATATATGATGTTCAGAAGGCAAATGTATTTAACGTCTTCTTACATCAATCTTAACCAAAATGTCAACTGCAAGCAGTGGATAGCACAATCACTATCAATGACAAAGGGGCAAGACCTCAGTTTTTTTCTGCAGAGAAGTGAAAGGTTAGCAAGTACTTAGGTTGGAAATTTTAAAATCACCCATAACCGATGAAATTTATTCTGGAGTACTTTAACTGACAAGACTTTCAGAGCTATTAGTGGTTCAAGAACTATTAGTGAAAGGCAGGTAAAGTACTTGAAAACTGAAAAAGGCAATCATGGTATCTATCTGTGAGAGGGTGGAAAATTTGGCATCAAAGAATTACAGATGCAATTAATTTTAATTCCCAGGAAAATACCGGAAATAATAAGCACCTAGAAGAAAACAAAGAGCTAAGTAACAGCCATTATGCACCTGTCAGGAGCAAATCTCCCTCTAGCACAGGTTGACAGGCTTTGGGGTTAGAGGAGGAACACAAAATATCACACATCTCTGTATTAGCAAGGCTTTTGACACTGTTACCCGTAAATTTTTCATAATACTGTCCACATTAAAATATCACAGGAAAAAAGCAGGCTTGCTCACTTCTCAGGAGATAGTTGTAACTTGTTCATTGTCAAAGTGGAAGGCTGCACCCAGGCATGTAGGTGTCTGTCCTAGGAATGACACCATTGTAATTGATGACCTAGGTGACTCGAGAGAGAACACCTGTTAAATCTGAAGCCAGGAACGACTGTAAGCATATGGATAAGCTCAGAATGCAAACACATGGGGAAGAGCTGGTCATGCAGCAGCTCAAGGACTGCTGCCAATCACAAGCTGAACATCCATTAAACACCTCCCATATCACAGACAATGCCTCTGCAAGACGAGGTTAGCACAAAACAGCTGCAAAACCTCACTGCACAAGCCTGTCTTTTCTGAGAGGCCAAGGCCAATGCTCTGCCCCTTGCTTGAATTAGAAGCCTATTTTGGTATGCCAGGTGAACAGCAGCCAAATTCCCAGCGCTTACACTTTATCTCCATCTGGGGTCTTTTATGTGGACTTCAGAGTCCTGAAATAAATTTCAAAAAGACACCTATATTTTATACACAAGCCTAAGGTCTGCAGGACATACAAAACAGTCCTTCTGCTCAGCTGGTGAAGTTTCAACTCCATGCTGTGCTCAGGTTGAGATACTCCCATTTTAATGTACTAGGTACCAACTGGAGCACAGACCATCAGTCACAAAGATTGGAAATGCAGGACACAGCTGAGAAAATACATCTTTCCTAACCTAACGAACACGGGAGAAGCGTGGTATCAGATTGCTGGAAATAGGAAGGTGGCTGCCAGTTCTTCACATCTATGATGGACAGGGCAAGAAAAAACAGTCTGAGAACACGAAGCACAGTTCCATGCTTAGACCAATGCATAGGCTGCCACCACCTCCCTTAGGTCAGCTCTAGCAATTATGTGGCTGCGGGTGAGTTAACTGAAAATTTTTAATGAAAAAAGTGATTAGATCAGGGCCTGTAGGTATAAGTTTAAGCTGATTGTCACACTGAAGGTTCAGGGCAGACAAGAGGAAAAATTTCTGGGAGGATAATGAAGCATCGCAATAGAGCGCCTGAGAAGATTACAGAGTCTCCATTACTGGAGGTCTTTAAGTACACTTTATGTAAATGTTCATCAGAAATTACTTAAGTGTAGCTGCTTCTTTCTTTGCACAGAGAAATAAATCTAATTACTTGAGGTCCCTTCCAGTGTTGAGACACTGTTTCTATCATGATTAGTAAATCAGAAAATAAATTCATTCAAGCAACCCCCTTTCTTAAAGAAGTATTTAATACTACTAGTATTTCATCAATCAAAATGTCAGAAGGACTAATTATCTTCCTCCAGAATGGACTTCTTTTTTGCTTCAGTCTGCAAGTATGAAATGCATTGTTGGTATAGAACACAGAGAAGAACAACTTCACAGAACTAAAAATGGGATGTTATATTGGATAATGAAGTATATTATAGCACACACTAGAAGTCAGAAAGGGATAAAAACCTTTACATTATGGAGTGCAAAGCATTCATTGCCTACATAGACAGAGGAAAAAAAACTGTAAAATATGCCCGTTGGACTGGTTATGTCATAATTACCTACTTTCATGGGGTTTTTTCAACTTCAACATCATATAATAATGTCACACATTGAAATAGACACATTGTTTAGATGGACATTTTCTAAGAAGAAAAACTGTTATAAAATGTATTCCCACTGTTTACCTGGAGGTTCCTAAAAGTTTCTACAGCCCTTCAGAAGACACAAAAGAGCTTTAGGTAACCAGAGAGGCATACTATCATTGACATAGCACTGCTGGCCTCAAAACCACCCAGCAACAGAGCAAAAAGTTGACCTCATAACAACGGAACACATTACTTGCACTGAAATTGCCATGGCAGGAATATACAGTAGACTAAAGAGAGTTGAAGACAATCCACAGAACAGAAATGCAAAAAGCAAGTGTCTGCATGGAGAACATACTAAATTAGTTCTACATGTCACCTAAGAGGTTACAAAGCATACCCGATGGGCTGGGAGAGCAGAGGACAACAAAACCCCAGCAGAAAAGTGCCTGGCACTTTTCTGCTGGGGTACAGAAAAGTACAGCATAACCAAGGAGTATCATCAGACAAGAACCTGGATTCCTCTTCAGGAGTCCTCATCATCTAAGATCTGATCAAAATGTTGCCTAACTGCCACCTGCCTCTGTTTTAGTAGACATAATGTCATGCATCCCGTAGGTATTGATTACAAAGTCACTCCCTGCATGACACAGCATGTCATTGCTTGCACTGAAGGGGTACAATCAGCTGGAATAGCTATTTCTCCTCACTGTAGGGACCCATTGCTCATCTCCTTTGAGAACTGAATGGAGTTCAGTTTAGTGAGCCCCCTCAATCAACTGACATGAGTCATGACTGGCAGCAGTCTTCAGCTGGCCTGCAACCATTGTACCTCTTCTCACATGAGTAGTCAAGAAATGTGGAGGTCCTCCATCGCTTACCCAGAAGGCAGTTTGAAGAAAATTAGTTACTTTGAATTAAATCTGACTCTTTGAATCTGAGTCCCTTCTGGCCACCAATGGAATGTTTGCAAAAATCACATGCGTTTAATTTCAGATTATTTGGTTAGTAATGTCACCTGTCAGCTCTGTCTGGGCTATAAGTATCCATGAACATGGCCACCATCAAGACAAAAAGACTTGAGACCTGACTCTTGAAGATGTCACAGACAACTTATATATATTTTAGCAAGCATATAGACAAGCATTTAAAGAAGTCACATACATTCACTTTCCCCTGCCCTTGTTATGTTCATAACAAGTAGTAAGCATGTTCAAAACACCAGTGAGTATCAGGATTTTACCAGCTGCCTTGCCCTGATACCTATGGATACCTGTCACAACCTGGGCCCTCCAGGTCCTCAGGAGAAGACCTGATCTCTGACCAACCACAGAGACAGAGAGTGTGAGTGGTCTGCCAAGGATCCAACAGTTGCACTGTCCTGTGAACAAATGCAGTGATAACCTGTGCGATTCACTGCTATAACTTAGTGAAACAGGAGCATCAGAAATAGGTACTATGAACATCTATATAATGCATAAGAGATGCAAAAAACCTGTGCAGCTGTTTATTGCACAGCAGCTGCATCAGAACTGATGAGCCTCACTAACAAGTGGTTATCAGTGAGAGCTACATACATCCCATACCAGCACAATAGTCCACCTACCCACAAGCAGTAGACTGGAAACCTGATTGTTTCCGAGAGAGAGAGAGAGAGAGACCTTTCCTTATAGAAAATTACTCTTTATTGCTGCCAAAACTGGAAGCAGTTAGGACCCATCCCTTGGTCTTTGACTTCATGCCTCACGTGGGAAAGGATTTCAAAGGCTGTAAAGAAATGATGATTTTTTTTTTTCCCTGCAGCCTGTGGAGAATACCATGGTGAAGCGAGTGTCCCCCTGCAGCCCATGGAGGACAAAGAGAACCCACTTGCAGCCTGTGGAGTTATCTGGGCCAGGCAGGAGTCCACCATGGAGCAGGTGGAGGAATATGGAAGAATCTGTGACCTACACTGGAGTAAGCCCCTGGCAGCACCTGCAGCCCATGGAGAGAGATAAGAGGCAGAGAGACAGACAGACAGACAGACAGAGGTCCATGCCAGAGCAGGTTTGCTGGGTGGGCTTTTGACTCTGTGTGGGACCAGGCTGGGGCCAGCAGTCTGGGACTGAGAGACATTTTATGAGTTCATAGCAGTGACCCACACTGGGGCAGTTGGTGAAGAGCTGAGGCCCTGTGGGAGAGGACTCCTGAGGAAAGGCTGTGGAGGACTGTCTCCTGTGGGTGGGACCCCACACTGGCACAGGGAAAGAGTGTGAGAAATGTCATATACCCCACACGCCCCACAAGAAGGAAAACAACTCATGAGGAATGGACCAAAGATTGAAGCCTCCATTACCTATTCCATCCCCACCATCCCCCGCTTTCCCCTGTGCCGTCCTGGGGAGGAGAAAATCATGAATAAAGTTCAGTCTGCAAAGAAGGGAGGGGTGGGAGTAGTGTTTTAAGAGCTGTTTGTACCTCTCATTACCTGACTCTGGTTTCTCTGTGTGTAGTACAGTGTAATAAATTAGAGAGTTTTCTTTCTTTTCTTCTATGTTGAGTCTGTTTTGCCCGTGTTGCTAATTGCAGAATGATCTCTCCCTGTCCTTATCTCCACTCTACTCTCAACATGTATTTTCTCCCCTGTCCAGCTAAGAGGGGAGTGATAGAGCAGCTTTATGGGAGTCTGGCTTCCAGCCAGGGTCAAACCACCACACCTGCCCAAACCCAGAAAAACACTAAAGATCAAGGAAAATGACCTTGCTTGTTTTCAGCTTCTTCCTCTAAGAAACATAGCAAACAGAGTTCTGTACCTTTGAATTCTTCCTCCAGGAATTCCTCAGTGTCTAAATTAATTCCCAACTTCGACTTTTCTACCCAAGATAGTACATTTGTGATCCAATAATGTGGCTCTACAAGATTATTTTTGAAGATGCCTGCTTTTTCACAGTAACCACTACTAAAGCAGCAAATCATCAGTAATGGATAATTAACATAGGATTTGTTAAGCAAAGACTGGGTTGTTGTGTGGGTTTTTTTCAATAAAAATGTAAGCACGTGGCACATTGTGTTTAGTTAGCAAATATTTATTAATATCAAAAGAATCCTGTAATATATTTCTATAGAAATAAAGGACACAGTCTAATAGCCTTTTTTTTTCTGAATTACTAATGGATTTACATTAAATTGACAATATCCCTAATTTAAAACTTAATTGCATCTCAAGGCACCTCCTTGCTTGTTGTATCTAGTGGCTTGGAACTATGGATGAACAAGGTATGGCTACTTTAAGGATATTTTTAATTGACCTAGAAATAAGCTTACCATTAATAACAAATAATGAAAAAAATAAAAGCCAGCCTTTTCCAGCAGTGGCACTTAGCTTCCAAAACTATTTTTCCCCTAATAACACCATTTAGTAGCTCTTTTCAAAAGTTGCTAATACGTATCAAAGTCAGGTCTCCTAGTAATACCTGGATATTAAAACCAGCTCTTGAAGCAGAACTGCTGCAATTGTCATCTTACCTTTATGTTTAATTTCATTTCATTTCCTTCATCAATGTCACTGCTTTTAGCGAAAATGTTTTCCAGTTTTAGATCTCTGTGAACAATATCTGCCAAGACAGAGTAAGAAATAAAATGTTATTGGTTGTGGTGAAGATATTCTGACAGAAATGTTTTAAACTCTTTCAACTGAGTAATTTCTTTGAGCAATTCCAGTGCATTTTACTCTGAACTACTGGAAGCCTAACCAAAAGTATCTTTCCTATTTTATCAAGGGAGTCACACAAGTATTTCAGAATTTTGTCCCCCCCACTAGAATCCTGTAATAAAGGAAAAAGCTTATAATGGTTCAGTCTTTAATATCAGTAGATCACCTGACATCAACTAACAAAAAAATGGGTTTATATTGTTTAATTATCACATTTTCATACCTGGAATTCATTTTCATATCCACAGCCAGTAGAAGTTTTTGCCGTTTCAATGAAACAAGAAGAAACAAGGCTCTAAACAAGGCACTATCTCAGAGCCCTAGATTGCTCCATGGAAAAAGGGTAAATGAAGGATTCCCAGCAGTAGTATGTTGTAATAGACCCATGAATAATTTCCATGGAAAAACTCTGGAATTATCTGCAATCTGAAACTATTCAGCCAGTTCTAATTTTTAGACTGGATAGGTTAACTCTGATCTGGACTGTGCTGAGCAACAATGCTGCGGCGTCGTGGATGGAAATGTTTGCTCAGCCCTAAACACAACACACACCATTAAGTTGCATCAGAAACAATCCACTTCTGCTTATTTACCTCCTGTAATAGTCTACAGAGTTAACAACTGAACTAAGTTAATGCCATAATGCAAAGTGGTCACAAGTTAGAAAATAACAACGCATGTTATTATCTGAAGCCAGTACAGTAAGAGAAATAAAAATAGTAGAAGTTATTGCATCTGTGAGAAAAAAGAAAGTTCTTAAAAAAAAAGCAACAAAAAACTCCCACTCACCTAGTATATTTTACTTTTTCTTTACCAGACTATCTTTACACTACAAAAGAAATTATAGATAAGAATAGCAATCAGTAATGGTTATTGAGTGTATAAACACTCAAAATTAATGAACATATGGGAGAGAACAACTTCATTACCATTTTGGCGAAGATAAGCTGTCGCTGAAGCAAGACTCTGAATGTTCTTTACCTTGTCTCATTTTCTGTAAGAGGTCCTTTACTACAAAAGGATTTTTTTAATTCTCCATCCTCTCGCAGCTCCATTACATGATACATCTGCTAATCAAGAGTGAATGTAATATTTTATTTCTAAGTTTAGTTTATTTTAATGTAATAACTGTATATAATTAATAGCTGTGCTCCAGCTGCAGCGATAACCTAGAACCCCAATGCACTTAGTATTTGAGGAACAGAAAACAAAATAGACCTGCCATAAATATTGCCAGTGTTTAGTACAGCAGACTGAAGCTTTCAAATCATATTTTTTTTTTTAAATGTATTAAAATACTATGATTTGAATCCATGCCAGGGCTAAGCATGAATTTAGCTTAAAGCCTCTTCCATTCAGTATATTCTTAATACCTTTTACAGGAAACCTAAAGAAGTGCTAACATTTAATATATATAAAATGCAACTTTCCAACAACTAGGAATGAGGACTATAATACATTACATTACCCAAATGAGACTTCTGACCAATTCAATACCTCAAGAAAAATGAAAAAAAAAAAAACAAACTATGCTTACAGCTAACTACAATGATTATTTTACAGTTGTTACTGCAATATTTATAATATGGTACTGGCTCAGCAATAACACTTGTCCAACAAGCAATACAATAAATTAAACACTGAATAGTCATAATTTAACCTCAAAAATGAGATTATGACACATCTTTGGCTTTATACTTATTGAAACACTCTAGTTCTATTAAAAAAAAATGGAAAGACTGCTTATTGACTGATGTTTCCCCTTGTTAGCAGGGTTATGCACACACAAGAGGTTGGCTTTCCTTAGTGAGAGCTGCAGCAAAGGAGCACAGGAAAGAAACAAGACCATTAAAAAA